>OOFC01001216.1:0-15571 GCA_900323345.1 Pseudochromis fuscus | reverse complement strand
TTTTTACTTGGTCGTTGTTATTATTTGTAAAAAAGCACTGAGTTACAGCTAGTCTGCAATGAGTAATTTCCTCAGTAAAATCGATAGTAGCTATAATGGCATTAGTCCTATTAGTGACTATTTGTACTCTAATGGTCATTTTCATAAATCATGAGGCTACAATCAAATAATGTCACCTTTAATGAATGAAATAACTCTTTCTCTTTACATACAAAAGCTGAAGTCTGGATGGATAGATAGATAGATAGATAGATAGATAGATAGATAGATAGATAGATAGATAGATAGATAGATAGATAATACAAAGAATAAAACAATATACACTTCAGATAACAGTGTGTCTACAGTAAACAGGTGCACATTTGTTAAAGAAGAACAACACATGGCCAAATTTCATGTTAATTAATGTGAAGGTTTTTTATGTTTTGAGTGAGACAATAACAACAAAAGAGTTTGCCAACTTTTAATCTCTTTAATTAAGACTAAGTCTCCTTATTAATTGAGAATACATGATTATATTTTTTTAATCAAACATGATCTCATTGTAATATTTTCTCAGGCTTTTTTGTCCTCAACTATTATTTGATTAATAGATTAGTAGACTGACAGAAAATTAATGGAACTTAGTATAATATCTAAGACAATATGATGTATTAATAATACAATAGTATTAAAACAGCTACCTGTATCAAATTTTCTGTCAATTTTCTGCTTCCCCTTCTTAGATGTGAGGAATTGTTGCTTTCTATTGTGTTATGAGATAATGGTTTTAACATTTCTACATTTTGAATATTTCTTTCTGATTTTAAATAATAATAATAATATTTTATTGATTCATTAAGCACACTAATACTAATAACCAAAATAACTGTTTGTTGCACCTTATATTTTTAGAGACACTAGGTTTGGACTAAATCTCACCAATAAGTAAACAGTAGTTTTATTTATTATACATGTCATGCAGGATGAGGCCACCTGCAGTGGACCAGTAAATGCAGCATATTTTGATGTTGTCATCCAGCCTGTAGACCTGGATTGTTTAGTTAATTTTAGTTTTTAGTTTAGGCACTCATCATTCATCCTTTTGATTGATAAAACTGTGAATAAGCTGGTGCTCAAGGTCAAGATCAAGGTGCTCTCCTTCATCATTTATAACACACAATGTGTTTAATCAGACCACTTGTTTAGTGAATTTTGATGGAACGTCGAAACCTGAAGTAACCATTCAAATTCAGTTCTCCACTTTTCCCCCTTTAACAATATGTTCAAAGGAAATATGCAAATATACAACAGAGCCTGGTGTTCGGACTAATTTGCAACACTCTTTGTACCTTGCCTTTTGGTTATTACCTGTCTGAGTATGAATATCATTTCCATATTTTTCACCAGACAGCCCGCTAATAAGGAAATACAATTTGAGATTGCAAGTGTGCTAGCACTGCGTTTTGTCATTATTAGGTGGCCCTGAATTGATGTTGTTTGATTTGTTGAATAATAAAACCAGATAGACCAGTGCCCTATTAAAGGATCAAATGAATTGTAAGCAAACCAGACTGTACAAAGCATACAACCACCGCCTGCTGCTTGTGTATTGTTGCTGCTCGCTGTAGATTGGCAATCAAAGAGCACTGAAAATAAAAGCACAGAAGCAAATTTTGATCCCTGCCAAAGCTATAATCCTGATCGGGATGCGACGAGAGGCATAGCTCAGGTTGTGCAATCACAAACAGTAAAATCCTCAGTATTAGACGGCACATGGCTCAGGTACATTGACATCAGGGGCCGACGTTACTTATGTTGTTTAAAATGTGAAGAAGAGAGATGTCTTATGTAACAGAATTATAGATACTTAACAGACCCATATGATTAAGTGAAGATCAGACTCTTTTATTTGCAAAATACGTCACCACAGATTTCTTTCACACATTTCCATCAAACAATTAAAAAGCAACAGAAAGCAGATCTGATTTCATAAACGAGGACACAAATGTTCCAGTGCATCCCATCTTTTGTATCTATATGCGCAATTATCCTATTACCCGTGCTGATTTATTTATTTGTTGTGTTTCACTGAAATGAAGTATCCTCTGCTGAGGGTAGGCTTTGTTCGGCGTTGCACTGATGGCTGCCACTTTGAGAAGTGTCGTTCTGTCAAGTGTCAGCTTTTGAGTCCAGAGGTAAAACTCAATGTCTGTATTTCCCGTTGTGTTCATCACATTCGCAAGGGCACACAGAACAGCAAGCTGCCACCCCTCCACAAAAAAAAAAGAAAAACACAGCTCGACTTTGATAGTCTTCATATCTCCCTGGATGTGTCCTCAAATTTCAGACTTGTCAAAGTTGTTTTGTCTTCATAATCCTCTTTGTACAACATGGCCCCGTTCCATTCCCACTGCCTCGTCATCCTCTCTCTAAGAAAACAATGCTGACAGCAACAATTTCTTTTCATTGGGCTAAATATTGTGTTCTGGTGACTGTTATTACCAAGGACTGTCCTAGTTTTTGGGGGGGGTAATTGCAAACCGTGATGCAAGTCCCACAGTCAGTTTGGCCTCATGTTGGTTCTCAGGTACAGAGGCTGCATGCTCAGCGTGTCGGCTGCCACACAAACCGACATATGGCCCTGACATACATAAGCGGCTGCCAACAGGGTCAGATGTGTTGAGACTCACTCAAGAGCAGAGAGACCTTCACCAAGGTCGGGAGCAGAGCAGCCAATATCTGCTGAGCTGCAGAAAACAACTTTCATCCAACACGGCAACTTATCAGCTATTGACCTCATAATCAGCGCCATTATTAATGCGCGTTTCGCATCACGTAACCAAGGCCCTTCACAGCTGTGATGATTAATACAGGGAAGAGTGAGCTGCCTGCGGAGAGACGATGCCATCCATTAAAGCGCTCCCTAAAAAATTAACCCCAACTGTTTATTTAGCCACGGCCGAGGCAAAAGCTTAGATGGTTTTGATGGTCTGGTGAAATATTAAAACTGCCTTTGCATTAAATGTTTAGTTTGTCTCAGCGCTGTTTGGCAAGCGTTCACGAGCACAAACAGCTAAATAATTAACACGTTCTAAAAAGATAAGCAGGGGTGAATGAGAAGAAGAGGGGGAGAGCGAGAGAGAAACGCTTCTCCATGCTTAGTTGTTTGCCAGGTAAGCATTTTTACACGTAGGCGGAGGAGAGAAAATAGAGATCACACAGGCAGAGTTATGGTAATGTTCTGCTCCGGGTTTCTGTGCTCAAGCTTTTTACAGCAACTCGTATCAGCCTGATATGTTAATAGGCACAATGGGATTTGGGTTTGATTAAATGTCAATGCCTGGAGGAGAGAAGCTAGTGTGGAAGGAGGGGAAAAAAATGCCAATTTCTCAGAATAAGAGGTGTGGGTTGTTCTGGGCTCAGTGGGTCCTTGGCCATGCAAGGAGGACATTGGTTAGTCACACGCTATAGGACAGCAAAGGTTGTGTGTAGTCCCACAGGATTGGGCCATGACATGTTTGTGATTTACTCCATAACAGTTAGAGGTAGAAGTGGTTGGAGGGCCTCTCTGTCCTTCTTTAGAAGGTGAATCATGAGAGTGGGCAAATCAAGAGGGTCCTTTACTTCAGTCACAGCTGAGTGTAAGAACTGAGTGTATAAGCCTCTTACAACGAATCCTCGCATTACCAAAATTAACCAAAAAAAAAAAAAAAGAAGAGAGAGAGAGGCAGAGAAAAGCTGTGGATAATATTTAATTTGCTGCAGCATGTCGGCTCCTGAAAATTCATTTGAGATGCGATTCAGCCGATACACTTTTCATTTAACATTGTAGCCATCTAAAACAAAATAAAGAGTGCATTTGCATTTGGAAAATTTGTGTAATTGTAAATGAGTGCATTAGCCAGAAAATGAACTTCAGAGGTAAACTCTGCAAGTACACTAATGATCATACTGTTAATGGAAGGGGGTGAATGAAAATACGAAGAGAGGACTGGTAAAGGCAGCGAGTGAAGAAGCAGAGATGAGGATGAAGCAGAGGGGAGAATACAGAAATAGGAGGAAGGGAGGCAGAGGCATGGACACATGAATAGAAATGGAGTGGATCACTCTCAGGGAAAGAAAGGCTACACCTCCTGCTGTTTTGAACCGGTCTTTGTGTCCTAAATTGAGGTCCATCTTGTGTCACAGTGAGGTTGAACTGTGGGCTGGATCTCCGGAGACTTAACGCTTCTCAGAGAAAATGACCGGGGGAGGCTGAATCCACAGTTCATCATACTCAGCTCCTCCTGGAAGACAGAGCGAAATAGGGGCCTCAAGAGTGATGAGACACCTGTTTTGTCTTCTTCTTCTTTATTTTTTGTTGGTGCTGCACTGCTAAATTGGACACCAGGAGCTGATATCATCAACTTTAAATGAAGGAGTGTCTGGTCTTGGATCACTGACCAGGTCCTTCACACGGCCATCTCATTCATTTTAATCGTCTTTTATAATTAGAAAGTCTTGATGAATTAGAGCCTGTGTTCTTGCAGTTAAATTATGTCAGTCATTTATTTATTTATTTAATTTGGACTTGTTATTGTGATTTTTTTTTTATTTATTTTTTTATCAGTTATCTTAAAATATTTAGATTTTTAGGACAATACATGTTTAACATCTTGTAACATTTTTTCCACCTCATTTAATTTCTAATGTGGAATTATTGATCCCATCACCGTCTTCTTTACTTATGCCCTTCAGGATAAGGTCAAAGGTCAGGGTTAATTACAAAGCACAACACCGTAAACTAGCAGGGGCTTTGCTGGAGGACACCCCAGCAGGACAGATGCTCATGTTGAGAGGGTGTGATCCAGGGTCTTTAGGTTAGATCACAGCCTCCCTCCTCACCCTGCAGCCGCCGGTCCTCTGTAAACACTGTGTAATTACACGTTCATCAGCTCATGCGGTGCTGAGTCTCTTTAACTCATCACAGCATTTCCCTCAAAAAAAAAGGAAAAAAAAAGAGACAAGCGTGACTAATGTGTATGCCCTGTAGAGGGCAATATTGTCTGCAACGCTAGGAGTACTTTGAAAGGGCTGTTGTAAATGTCTTCATGTTTCTTCTGTATGATAATGACATTTTTCTACTTGTGCTGTAATTTCATAAGGTGATAAATAAGCAACATAAGCTGTGTCACAGTTTATATTGCTGCATAAAAGCAAAAATCTGTCAGTTAAGCGGTAAGTGATTTGTCATATACATTAAAAAGCTACACAAACATTTTATTACCCCAAACAGAAAGATGCTTTGTGGATTTATGTGGCTTGCATTTGCGTTTTATCATCTCATTTAATATAACAATGCATCACTGTTGAAGTGCAGACTCATTTTTTTCTTTGAATAAGGGGTCGGGTCTGTCCCACAGCTCAGTTTGAACAGTTGGAGCAAGTACCATCAGAGTAGCAGAGGGTCAGATTTGGCTAAAAGTGCACCTTGAGCACTGCAGGTTATTGACTTCCGTATTTAATTTGACAGATTTAATATAAAACAGGTGATCCTTGTGCTTTCCTCAATGGCCGTGGCTTGTGGGCCCTTCTTCGGGACTGGCAGAAGCACATGACTCCAGTGCTCACCGTCCAGGTTGGAACAAAGCTACTCTTTTACCTCCAGGACCTGCTTCACAACGGCTCATGTGTGAGCATGGAAAAAGAGTGGAAATCAAACCTCCTCCATAAATACATGAAAGGTCAGAGATGACGTCAGAGTCCAGGGACAGCCCCGTCCATGATTTTGCGGCCCATCATCAGGACCTGATTCGTTGCAGCCCTTTATATTTTGCACTCTGTGCACCTTGACCATGATCCCAGTATAAATACAGTCTTGCACTTCTGTCACTGAATTGTATTTGCACCCTGCTCATAAGCCTGTCTACACTTCCATATGATGCAAGCAGCTACAAAAGGAATAATTTTTGCTGACTTGCACAAAAAAAACTTGAAAACAAACTTATTTTGGGATTCCTTTTGATGTAGTTTACTATGAACTGTATTTTCCCCAAGTTTTCTCAGTTTTCACTTTTCATGCTGCGCTCTTCTTCTACTACCCCTGAGCCCTCTAGGCCTTGGCCCAAGATTCTCCCACTTCCTTTTTCTTGTGTTATGACTGACTGCAAAGAAGTGTGTGCGCCCATCTGCCATGCATGGCCTCGTTGTTTGGCCATGACCCTCAACTGTGCTGCATGTTGCTTTTCAGGCGATTTCTCCTCATACTGGCAGGCGCCTTATATTTTGTTCTGTCTTTCCTTCAACATTTATTTTCCTTCTCTTTGCAAACAAGTGTTTGTTTTACTCACAGCTCATCAGATTGTGCCTTTGATAGGCAGAGCTCTTTGAAACTCAACCCATTTCCTCTATTATCCAGGGCTTTGTATGTGAAGATTGATGCCATATTATCATTATTATTTTTATTATTATAATGCAATCTCAATTGACCCACATCTGGAGGATAAACAGGAAACCTCAGCCCATTTAGATTCTGATTTATCCCCTGTTAAAGAGAGACTGCTATGAAACATTGTTCCTTTGAAGTATCTGGAGCTGAAAAAAAAGTCTTCCACTGAATAAGACCTCTCCTCCTGAAAAAGAGACATATTAAATTAGTTTTTAAATGGTCAGGTTTGATGCAAACTTGTCATTATTTATTCGTGGGAGTAGATCTAACAGCAGCGCCGTCTGGGAGGCAGCCAGAAGCAAGCAGGACTTTCCCTAGTGCTTGTTTTAGGAAGGCTTCTCCATGTGGCCCACATCTGCATTCAGAGCATGAAACTGTTTCACTGACACCTATTTATACAGGAACAAATGTCAGTATTCGTGTCGAAAGTGTGCAAATTGTTGACAATAAATCACCTGATGTGAAGTTTTTTCCTTGGTAATGAAGCATTTAAAAAAAAAAAATAGCTGTGGCCTTGTCGTGGCAGAAGTAAGATGAATGTATGTTAATCACTGTGCGCACGGGGAGATGCCGGCGTACGAGAGGGAGGAAAATCACGAGAGACAGCGTTATGGCCAACATGTAAATTCACAATATTGTGTTTAGCATAATCTGTAAAGAATAACTTTCCCAGATGTTCTTAACTGGGTTTACTCACCTGAGTATACATGAAGAAAATAATCTTGCAGCAGCAGAGGCTCACATTTCTTAATTTTCTATCAAACAAAGGAACCTTTTCTTGTGGAAAGCCTCTTTTATTTGTGTTGGATTGAAAGACAGAGGGAGTATTTGATCTGTTAAAGCACCCCGCAATTAACCTTGTACAACACATCGGCCAAGGCTGAGTTGTTGACATTGTGTAGCTGCTGTAACTGCAGCACTCTCAAATGGCAGTATTTTGTTCTCGGACTCAACAAGCACCAGTGAGGTTCACGTCACAGATACACAGCGGCCTTACACGGGCATTCACATGAAGGAAAGCTTTCATTTTCAGAGACTTGCTCCAATGTAGAATCATCACTGCTTTACATCAGCAGAGTCAACATGCACCAAAACAATCCAAATTTTGCCCTGATTGACATGTTCAAAGCATCAGTTTGAATTTACTACTGACTAAACTGCAGCATCAATTTGAATGCTATACTATACCATTTCACTCTAGTATTTGTCTGGGTTGGTCACATGAGAGCCAGGTAGTAATGAATGGTTATTATAAATCAAACGTCTAAGATTTGTCAGAGGTTTGTTTTAAAAGCGTAGAAGCCTAAAATAACTCAATAATTATATGAGTCACCTTGCCACTCAGGAAAAGCTTATTTTTTTCTCCACCAAAGTACCCACTCCATCTTTGCAAAAACTCATTCACAGTGTGGCTATGTACATGTAATATTTTTGGATCATGAGGGTAAAAAACCCACTCCCTGTCAAATGTTATGTTTTGTTCATCTGCCAAAGTAAAGGCTTGACAAGAAGGAACACAGTCATTACCACTGGCAACCATAAGTTTTCACCCTGGTGCTGACGGGTTCCCTGACTGCATCACTGCTATCTGATTCCTATCCAACGTTAGTCGGCCAGGCAGCACAGACACACAACATAAACAAACAGGTGAGCAAGTGAGAAAAAAATACAAATAAGCCCAAATATAAAGCACATTCACACGCATATGCAGCACAAACAAATGCACAAACACATAGAAAGTCTGTCTGTCTCTTCTCTCTTTCCCTCTCCTCAGGTATATATGGTCTCTTTGACACAGTCTGCCAGTCTGCTGCCATGCAGCGCCACATTTAGCTCTGCAAGAAGAGCCAGACTGCAGCAGAGCAGAGCAGAGTGAGGAGGTTATTAATGGCCTTCCTTATTTTAAACGACAGTCTGAAAACACTGGTGGCACCATGCAGACCCTGCTTGCTGCAAGCTTGTCTTTCATCCCATCTGTCTTCACGGCACTCAGTCTCCTTGGTCCTAATGGGCCCATGGCTGTTGCTCTGTCAGTTTGCTCCTAATGCATCCTCGGCTGTCTGGTGGGTCCAATGGACTCTTCTCGGTGGGTTGCATGTGAAAGCACACAATAATTTATCACTATCAACTAATGTGTTGGACTTCTTCTTTAATTATTTGAAGGCACACAGCATTTTTTTTGGGATGAGATTGTGTTCGCCAGAGTTCTGCTTTTGCAAAACTTCAATTTTCTATTATTTCGTAAATTCTAAAAGTTGAGAAAAAAGGAGAAGCTCTTCAGAGGGTACGCCAATGTCATGCTCGCAGAGGTGTCGGGAAATCAAAACTTCACGCTGGTTTCTCTAACCTTCAGGCTATCTCTCTGCCCTTTTCTCTGTCCCACCGTTTTCTCGCTTTCACTATCCCGCTCAGTCCTCTTTACCTTTCATTCTTCAGAGCTTCTGAATGCCACCTATCACCGCACCCCGCTGTGAATTTTGACACCTGTCTGATGCATGCTTCTCTTTTCTCTCACAGGACCTGGGTGCACATGAACGGCCTATCAATCTCTCCACAGCCCCTTCTACAGCAGAGCTCAGCCAATCGGCCACTGATCAAGTATAATCTACTTAACCTGATGGGTTAATGTGATGACAGTCCAGCAGAAAAAAATGTTTTTACATACTGGAGGTGGTTTATGGACATGTATATCCATCTATGCACTGTGTACACAACCTCCTTAGATATATATTTAAACATAATTTGTATGAACAGTCTATTTATTACACCAACAGGTTACTGCACACTAATTGTTTTCTAGACTCGGAGTGTAAGTAGCATGTTCTTCCTTGCGTGTGCACTGACATTTGGTAATGCAGATAGACATGTAATTATATTCCCAGCCTCTTGCACCCGACTAACACAGAAGACAATTAACTCAACAAGATTGCATTTATATCGTGTGACACCAGGCCAGTAGCTATACATTCAGCCCATCATATAAAATTTAGTAGCACTTGTCAGGGTAATAACAAAGACTGGCAGGTTGAGTCACAACCTAGTGCAGCCCTCCAGACATTATAACACTCTGTTGGACATGGATATGGTAAACCCATTATGGACTGGTCATTTTTTTTGCTCCATTGCTGCTCAGAAGCAAATGAGGAGTGACGACTTCGCTCCCTGGTGATGGACACTGAGAGGAGCCACACTACAGGTTTTCAGCAACTAGAATATTAGTGTAAACAAGACATTTGCAAAAAATAACTTTGCTTGGAATAAAAAACAAATGGGCCAGTGGATGAAATAATGCATGATGCAAAATAGTATCTGTGAACAATGAAATTGGCTTTGATTTAATATACACACTTGATATGAATATGTGGTAATTCTATTGTTTTATTGCGTAATGAACTTTTCCTAACAACCTGCAGTAGGAACATTTACGTAATACAAAAAGACAACAATGCAGTGAATTGCCCGTTGTAATGATTGCAGCTTAAAAGAAAACTGAGAGGTGGTATAACTATGAACAATCTACATGTACGAAATAAACTTGTTGCATATTATTGCTTGTGATTATTAATATCAAAGGGAAATGATAAAATATGACCTGAAAATGATCTTTGGAGTAGTGACATCTGGTTAAATGAAATGCATTGACGATGAGGGCACACATGACAACTCTGAGGGCTGACTGTACTTCCCGACCTGCAGGGAGTTTTAACTAAACCACATTATCTGGAAAAATACAAACAAAACCCATCAGACAGGCAGTTACAACAATACATGAAACATATAGCAGCATCCTTTACAAATCATATTGATATAAAGCATAATCATATAAAAATAAACGCATTACAATTTTCCCCGATTCATTAAAAAAAAAAAGTACAAAACACGATAAGACAACTTTCCAAAGCACCAACAAAAATGTGCCATACAATAAAAAACGATATTCATTCTGTGCCATAATAATGACATACCATAGGATTTCTATAATCAATATCTATATTTGCTAAAATGGCAAGAAAATGGCACACGGACAAAAAAGTATTAACAAATATGTACAAAACAAAAATAATCAGCAATATTTACAGTTTTATAAAATTTCCCGCTAAAGCTGACAAATTGAAAATTCCATGAGAGTGAGTACAGACAGGTTCTCATTGTGTACATGTCAAGTTTTTTGTTGCTGGGTTTACGCTGTCATGGTGATGACCTCTGACCCCTGAGGTGTAGCAAAGCCAGAAACATTTCAGTCATTGAGTTTGACAACATGGCTTGATTGCCACCTATTCAACAGCCCAAGTGCGCTTTTTGTTTGGTGAAGCCGCCCTCCGGGGCACTCAGATCACAGCGAACACCCGGAACGCCTTCCCTCCAGGAGGGTTTTGAAGGCTGCAGGGGAAACAAGAAGAGGGAGAGTCAGCCTGGGTGCGGCATGTGTCAGATCCAGAACACGTCCCAGCCTTTTTCGCTGAGAGACGCAGATGACAGACACACACAAACAGATAGACTGTTTTTTTTTTTTTTTCGTGGAAATGTCCGTCTCAGTGTGTTGTCTGACACTCTGATGACAGATAGGCCGCAAACAGATAGAGGCTGAAGTTCCCCGAGAAAACAGATAAACCACCAATTTTTACACAAACACAGGGGACTTCATGTGTTAATCCAACAAAGACGGACATGTTGTAAAGTTAATGGAGGCAGATAAATGATGGATGGTCGTCAGGCATCTCGGCAGTGTGGCGAAGATAAATGAAGTGGAGACAGAGAAGGGAAGAGAAAGAGAGAGAGAGAGAGAGGGAAGGCCTTTAAATAAATGAGACTGTGCATTCGAGTCTCCCCTTTACATGGCTCATACTGCAGACCACAGACCAATCCAGTGTACTGGTGGTTTAATATCTCTTAAAACTGGGACAGACTGCACAGTATGTGGGTCACTTTTAACTTAAAAGAGAGGCTGGTATGGATCTGTGACCTTAATGCTGGTGGAAGGTGGTACAGCATGTATCCAGCACATGCTCTTACTTTATTAACATCAACAATGTCTGAACTGACCTGATTTTCTTTAATAAAAAAAGAATAAAGTCTCTTCTTTGATATTAGAGACAGGTATCAAAGTTTCAATCTCCTCACTCAAAGGTCACATCTGCTTATTCTTCTTAACACAGATGAGCTAAAAAAGAGAAAGACGTTTTTACACGGCACAGGTTTGAATTGGGTGAGTACTTTATTGCCTGGCTTAAGCTGCTTAACATTCCAATAGCCAATGTACAAACCAATGATGTCTCCTGTTTCCTACTCTGTGTCAGCACGTGGCACCAAACAAGGTAGTCCACTTTCAACCCTCCTCTAAGAAGCAAACATAATGCAGTAATGTAAGTAATAAAATATACCCATATGTTGATGATTAAGTGCTTTATGTGCAAATCAGGATGAGCTGATCCCTGCTTTCTTTTTTACCTCTCTCAAAGATTTATGACTTTTTTTAATTCTGGTGGAGCAGGTTAACTTACAGGTGTTTTCATCATCTTCTTGTAAACTGCCTATGTGGCCAATTCAGTCTCAGTGTTTTTGGCTCTTGTACGAGTTCAAATGCAGCAAATCAACAATGTTTCCTTCCAGTGATGAGCTACTCATACCACATTAGGACAACTAAGCACTTGTAGAAATAACAGAAATAGAGGTTAATTTAGGTTGTAGCTAATGCTTACCAACCTGACAAACCTGATACAGTTTGTTCTTTACAAGATTAAGGTTAAATCTTGAGGCAATACTAATTCTGGTAATCGCAAAATTTCAACCTGCCTTACATTAATTATTTCAGTCGTTTCTCATAGTGATGTTTTACCAATCAAATGGGAAGAAAATAGTTTCTCTATTTCACATTTGCTTTCCTGAACCTATTCATGCTTAAGCTCACCCACCATATTGTTCAGACTAAGCTGAACTGGTCTAAAATGTTACCCTGTATCAATCTCCTCCAAGATAAAAGCTGTTACTTTTTTACTGCTTTGTGTCCTTGTTTGTTTTTTATTTATTCATTTTTAACTGAGCCACAATGTTCCACTGGTTGCCATTTCTAGCTTACTAGTAAAAAATAAACCACTCTCAATGTGACATAAAGATGAACTCATCCTTTCTACACTGACTGCCAAGAAATTCATTATTTCTAACCAGAAGTATGGAAAGGTGCACTAGGTGAGAGGTGTATTGAACTGCCTGCATCTTTAAAAGATTAGGTCTGCAAGTGGATGCAACTCTCTCTAGCTCAGAGCCATCCATTTCTTACTCCTCCTCCACCAGACAGCTGGTATACAATAAGGTTTTATTTAGCTGTGGTCTATATAACTGGTATTGTCAACCAAGAAAAGATACCATTATCTTCAGTGCTGTTATATCAGAGACCATGTTATTTAAAATGTGAGATTAGCCATCACATACCTCTCTGAGAAAATGCCATTTTGGTATGAGGCAACGTAGTGTCTCCGCTTGTCCACTGGCATCACATCAATGTAACCACCCACATCGTTCCTGATGACTCCAGCGTGGACTGCCGCCCGACATATACTGGACTTCTACAGGAGTAGGAGGAAAAGTAACATATAGGAATATTGATTCACTCTTGTCTTTAAATTTATGCATAACCCTGACGACCCTGAATGTGAACAGATACATTCAGCATCAAAAAAAGGGACTTACATCGGAATATATTTTGGTACCGATTACTCTGGATATGTGAGGGTTTTCTTCTAAGCAGTTTCTTGGGCAGTATAACCTAAAACGACAACAATTTAAAAACCAACACAGATGAAGCTGTGGGTCATAAGTTATGAGAGCGACTGATGTATGTGCAGTAGTACTGTTTATACCTCGGGCAATGTTTTGCAGGCTTTTCATACGGACACAGCTGTGCAACTGTGGTCTCACATGTGATGGCTTTAACTGGAAGAAAGAAAGTGAGAGTCAACAAACACAGGAGCAGCACGAGTTATAATGAGAAACTAAATGTAGGGTGAAATATATCAGTGCAGTGTCACATTGTCAGACGTACCTGCCACTCTGGAAACTGTGAAGGAATTAGCACTTTGATATTTTCTGTCAGGAGAAAAGACATTTCATCAGATCCATTTACCCAGCACCAGCATCACATCTTCAGTGTTTGTTACTAATTGTCGCCTCACCCCAATGACTGGACGCCATTCTTGCTGGATTTGATAAAAAAGTCCTTTCTGCCCTGTCTTGTTACATCCATCCATCCTCCATCATTATCTATGACACCAGCATGTAAACCAGCTCTGCACACACTTGATTGCTGTAAGAAAAGAGACATCATTTACATTGTGCTGACACAGCGAAGTTACCACCTGCTAAATGTCTTGTACAAGGAAATGTTTAATTGAACACAGAGCTCTTTATTGGTTGGAGGTAGCCTGCACCAAAAGATGTAGGGACGCTGGGAACAATAATAATTTGTCCAAATCTTTATCTTCCTCTTTTTTAAAAAATCCTCTGCAACATGTTTAAAAGGCTGAATAATAGAGTGTTCCTCGTTATACAAAATGGCAAATTAAAACATGACAAAAGGGCAGAACTCGTATTAATATAATTTCTAGGCAGTCAGTATTATTTCTTTGTTAAATTGAGTACATTTATATAGTGCTTTCATGACCATACCTAGGTCCCAAAGCACTTTACAACAAGCTAGCCACCATTGGGAGCAACTTAAGGTTCAGTGTCTTGCCCAAGGACACTTCGACATGTGGACAGGAGGAGCCGGGGATTGAACCCACAATCTTACAATTCACAGGAGACTCGCTCTACCACCTGAGCCACAGCCGCACCACTTGCTGTTTATCACCTCCACCAGCGAGGTTATGTATTCGCCTGCATTTGTATATTTATCTCTTGGTTTGTTTGTCTCTTTGCAACATTATGAAAAAAACTGATTTCAATCAACTTTGGGGAGATGTTGGGTATTACCCAAGAGACACATAATTAATAAGTTTGTTGCAATCTATATGCACATGCAGGATGATGATACAATTTGGTGAAGACCAGACATGGATTATACCTTGATGGAGGTTTGTGCTCTCTGAGTCTGTTTCTAATAATTGGTCCTTGGCACAGCATGTCACATTATGAACTCTGACCCATGCATCAACTTGTGTACTCACCATTTCATAGTACACTGTCCCAACTACTTTCCCTGTAGCATCGAGGCATCCAGCTGGACACTCGTATCTGCAGTTAAACACAAAAACAACCATATAAAAATGGCAAACTGTACATCCTTCATTGTGTTTTCATCGTATTTTTTTATCTGTATTATACCTATTACATGGTGTTCCTTTACACTGATCTCGGAGCTTAGTGTCACAGGTCACGAGCTGAGCTGAAACATATAAACACAGAGGCCTTTCAGAAGCATTTACAGGAAACAACGTGTGCAAACAAGCAGCTCTGATGCAGATGACCAGTTTCTAAAAGCCTGAGTTGAGTGAAACCCAGCGGACACATTGTTGTGATGCTTCAAAAACCCAAGACAAAAAAATTCCTGCAACAAGGTTCAGGGTGGTCAGCAATACTGGAGGAAGCGTCTCATCTTACAAGCGCAGGCCCCTTGCGCTGCAGAGAGGAAGCCATTTAAAAACCACAGCGAGCGCCTCTCACCCCTCAACCCTTCTCAGCCAGCCAAAAACAAACACACACTCAAGGGATCATGCTAAAATAGACCTCCCCTCCCTGCTCCAAAGAGTGACTTGCAATATTAAGTACACTTTAGAAACTGTCAGGGTTAATCAGGGAGATGACAGATAAAGGCTACAGAACATCAAGGCAATTTTACATAAATTGCAAGGAAAATATTTCCGGTCAAGGTCTATTTTTTTTGCACTTGTTATCCATTATTGCTGGCTCAACACTCAGCGAGCGAGTATTCTCAGTTGTTTTAGTTTTGACCCAATTTTGAAAAGCACAGTTTTCTTTTTCCTTAAGGTACATATTGCCCTGTATGTCCACTGCCCCTCCCATCCCTAAAACCGTATTCAACCCCCCCATTTTGAGATGAAACCAGATCCAGAATAAACAGTTAAATGGCAGCTTACACATCTGCTGCGTGTTGACCACTTCGTTCCTACGCAGGTCCTCTGTGGGGGGCTTGGTGGGGGCTGGGGC
>OOFC01001215.1:17753-31336 GCA_900323345.1 Pseudochromis fuscus | reverse complement strand
ACTCCCGCTCCAGCCACTGTCTCGTGCCACGAACACCTGAGGCACGCGCCGCAGCACGCGGCTGCAGCGCCTCTCCTCGCTCAGTGAAGCGTCCTGATGCGTGGACAGTTTTTACTGCGGTAACAATGCGTGTGAACAGGTAAATATTTGTACTCCGCGTGTTCGTGGGTCATTAGAGACGATTAAACTGCTCAGTTTAGCTGTTTATATGTAAATATATCTGTTTAGCCTAATTAATAGAGGCTCTTCCAATTAGCTCCCTCCAGGTTATCACTGAGCGCAGCGTAGCTCCTCATTTTACTGTTTCACATTAGAGGAAAATAATTTCATCTCTTTATGGGTTTATAATTTATTTATATTATAGGTGCATCACTGGATTTGCTGCGTTAAAGCTTGAGTTACTTCACTCTTATCTGTTGCAGGTGTATATTTGTAATTAATGTGACATATAAATGAGATAATATTGAAGCCATGTTTCCTATGAGGGGAGAAAACAGCAGTTGTGTTGTTTCTGTGACAGAAGGATGAAGTGGCCTTAATTTGGTTGGTGAGCCAAAGTGAGAAGTGATGTAAAAATGAAGTGACATGACCTAGAAGAGAGGCGTTGAACCGGGATGATTTCTACTCTGGTGTGTTTTTAAAAACTTATTTAACTGCGATTTAAACAAAGATGCTTTAAATTGTTTCTTTAAGGGACTTGGATTTTGAAATAGATGATATATCTAGTAAAAAATCAATAAATACTCTTGCATTTTAGACTGATCATTCATCCCTCATCGTTATAAACACTGACAAGTTGTTCTCTTGCTGTTAAACAGACAGTGGCTGCAACTCTATTTAGCTTGTGATTTATTTATAAATTTACAAAATATGTGACAACTGCCTACATAAATTATGCAACTTTCCCCTAATAAGTTGACTGAAATATTTATAGGTTGGGACACATTTCTGCCGCTGCAGCTCTTCAGTTCAATTTTTTTTATGATCACTCTTACAGTAAAACCTCTCATGCCAAAGACAGTGTTGCTTTTTGTTTTTTACAAAGTCGGATTTGTTAATCAACCAAAAGCTCTTGAAAGCATGACAAGATTTCCATTTTCCAAATGCTGATGGCAGCAGCTGCAGTTTCACAGTTTGGCTGTAATGGTAAAAAAAAAAAAAAGCTTCAGTGAGCATCTTTCTGTTGAACTTGGGTGGTCTGTTCGCAGAATTGTGCCTGTGGTAGTTCATCCTCCCACCTACCATACTTTATTGCAAGATAATGGAGATGGAAGTAATGAGGATCCTGCAGCCTGGGGATGGTGCCTCTCCTTTCAAACATCCATGCTCACTGGTGCAGTTGTGTTCATTGCTTATGTTCACTATACATTCTTCTTCATTAGACCCTTGCCTCCCTCTTCTCCCTCTCTCTCCTCCATCCTCCCATCATGGGTGCCATTATGCAACGTGCCAGGCTCACGCTCACTCTAATTCGAAGTGAGCGGGCCAACCTATTATGAACTCAGCAGGGATCAGGTCTACAGCGGCTTATCAGAGCAAGACAGTGTCAGAAGCTGTAACATGCTCGCCCTCGCTGCAGATATCATTGTAGTACAACATATTTCATTTGCTGTCTGCAGCCATGTCCTGCCCAGACGCTTGTCTCCTCATCAGAGCTGTAAGCCTCCCAGTCTGTAATCCTGTTTTTTTTTTCCTCTTTTCTGCTAATGCTTTATGTTTCTGGTGCCTCGAGGCTGCAGATTAGTGGGTTAAAGTCTCGTAATTTGTTAGTTGGCAGTTTAAAACTCGTGTTTAAAGAACTGCTCTTGCAGTTATTGCTATTACTGCTGTGGCATTATATTCTTGTGGCATATAATTCTTACTGTATAGCTGCTTTTATTGCTGTGACTGCCTCCAGTAATTCTGCCCACACTGTGCTGTCACCCCACTCCCACTACATCAGCAAGTATTCACAACCAAAACTACTACTAGGAATATAAATGCATGTTTAACTCTCTGCTTTCTTCTGCTAGATTTCAGCTTTTTTCACAAGTATCAGTGGAATTAGTTGAATTTATTCTCTCTTGAAAACTGTAGGAATTTGCAGCTTTCTTCATTTCAGCATCTTGTAGGAAATAACTAAGAGGTGTGAGATCAGACATGTTTCAGTCATATTCAGTTAATAGATGGACGATAGATTAATCAATAGAAAGATCTAGTTCAGTATCACGAGCACTGCATCACTGAACCACAATGATAACTATTCAGAAATGTGATCGATAAGCAGACAAAGCTTCACATTTACTCCATTAATCTGAGGGGAAAGTGTTTTATAGGAGGTGTAAAGTTATCTATCTGACTCAGTGGAAATCTGAAGTGTTGTTTCATGTAAAGAAACTGCAGCTATACGTTATTGTCTCTGGTACTCAGTATCTGATGATTCATCTGTGATGTTTTTCTAGCCTTGTCCCTCTGGTATGATTGTATCCATTATAAAGACATTATGCTCGTCTCTGATATATACCTTATTATTATCTTCTCTCCTCTTCCCTTCGCAGCTTCAAATTTACCAGTTTCATCACAGATTTACTTAAAAATTGCATCGATTTTTATTTTACTTGCTATTCATCAAGGGCAGGTGGGATCAATACTGCAGCCGTAGCTGTTCACTGATTTCTATTTCACTCTTGTTGAAGTGAAGGATATAAACACCTGATGATGTCACCTGTGACTAATGTTTGATATCTGTGTGTTGCAGCGTGGATACTCTTCTTTCTAATAGAAGAGGGTTTGGCTCTGGCACAGAGAACTAAAGGTAAGTGAAGTGATGTCTTCCTGTCAATGTAGCCTCACCTGTATTGAACCAGTGTGAAATGAGGAGCTGTTGTCTCGGCTTGTCTCACAGGACAAAAGGAGTCTTTTCTTAATTCTGTCCCGCCTCTCGTCTCCTCTTTATCCCCCGCCTGCTTCTTCCTTTTCTCTCGCCATCGCTCCCTCCACTCTCCTCGCCATCCAATCATTCCCTCATTGATCCCTCGACTCAATAACCCATCTGTCCTGCTCCTTTCTGCCTCTCTGCTCTCAGATCCCCCGAGCGAACATGGCGCCCAGAGCCCTAACCAGAACGACTGTGGCACGTGGGTCCGCAACATCAACGGCGGCGTGTTCACGTCGCCGAACTACCCCAACACCTACCCCCCCAACAAGGAGTGCGTTTACATCCTGGAAGGTAAATCCCGCTTCATCTTCAGCTCACTGGGACCAGAGCAGCTGACACAGTTTCCCGCCTCTCAGCATATTGCCTCCTTCAGTGAATGTCATTAGTCTGACTGACATTGTTTTATATAACCTCGCCCCTATCTGATTTTCTGCTCCTTCGCTGGCGGGCAATCAGCCTGACATTTTCCGAATGAGCCATCCTGAGTTTGTTTCACCGCACAGATACAGCCCTTTGAAAATGATAGAGAGTGGCGCACATTGTGGGCTCGCCCCTGACTCCCGGCCTAATCAGAGTAGTGCTGCGTTCATCTCTGTTGGAAGGATGTGCCAGAAGATTCAGTTATTGAAGGAAACATAAAAGAGGCGAACATCTGCTGCACAGCTGAGCGATGGTGGTACATCACGAGATGTCTGCGCGTCCTTGTCAGCTTTTAATGTTTACCAGAAATATCACATCCATCAGTGGTTTGGTGGCCTGTCGCACATAATGGAGGGCATCATTAGCAGCTATAGGAGAGGAGGTCCGGGACACTGGTTGATGTGTTTTTCTAAAATTGATGAACTGTTTGTCCATGAAGTTACAGTACAGCCTTTCATGCAGATGAGATGTGATTTGGTACATTTTACACGTGGCTCAAGTGCTCCCCCTGTGGACAAAGTGAGTCCAGACCTGTTGTTGATGAATAAGCCGGGACTCCATCAGCGACAGTCCACTGATGTGTGCAGGAGTACATCACAGTGGGTCGGGGACACCACAGATGGAACCTATCATTTGCTATTATTGTGTTTTGAAAGGTGTTAGTCGTGTTCACACCCGGGCTGCAGAGCCGAGGCTTTTATTCTGTCTCACACAGAGACAGAGAGGATGCTCACGTTTGGCACAAGAGCTCATCAGATAGGTTTGTAATCATAATTTGTGGTTAGTGAGGCTCATCGATTGTTTCATGTCCCTCAGTTCATCAGCTCAATAGATTGAGTGATTATACATTCTGCTCTTTTTGTATCAAGCTGTGTCGTGTGAGTGTGCATGTGTGTGTGTGTGTGTGTGTGTGTGTGTGTGTGTGTGTTTGAGAGAGGGAGATAGAAAGTTATAGAGAAAATGAGGCTCAACACACCAGGGAGTAAACACACACATAGCAGGAAGTGCAGTCATACAAGCTGCTCATTCAAGCAGAAATTGAGAGCACTAAGGCTCAAATTGAAAGACAACAAACAGAAACAGAGTCAGACGGGGAAACGAGTCATTTCAGTTCTTTTAGTTTCGCTGCACACTGTGCCACACACATGTAGCACCCCTGACCTCGCTCTCCTCTCTTTCTGGGCCACGCTTAGCTTCTCCAAGCCTGACATGAATCAGAGCCTCACCCCCTCACCCTCAGCTTCTTTATTTAGTATGATTCATCTCCTGAGGCAGACATGAATTGCCCTTGCAAAATACTTCCTCTGTGTGTGGGGGGGTAATGGTATTAAAGCACTGTGTCCATGTCAGTAAATAGACACTCATCTGGATTTGCATGACAGATGAACTTGTGAACCACGGTTGATGCTGTGATTGCAATGTTGGAGATTCACAGGATCGGAGACAGCGGTGCTGGGATGTCAGGCGGGGTCTGTGTCTGCTTGTGTGCACATTTATCTGTGTGCACGTTTATCTGTGTGCACAGGTTTTTGTGATGCACGCTTGTGCACTTGTGTACGTGTGAAAGAAAATGTTAGTGAGCATCGAGCTTGTTCTGTTTGCTCACAGTCTGCCTTGGTCATATGTTGGGTAACGTACCTATAATTAGTAACTATTTACAATTACTAGTTACTTCTGCAAAACCTAATTAACATACATTACTGCATAATTAAAGTAATTAAATACAAAGTAATGTTAAACTTTTTTGTTACTTCTGTTGATGCTTCAGTTTTATCTGCACATGTTATTTAGTTGTTATGGCACAGTTGGACAAAACTGTCAAATTATACACGGGACCTATAATCACTATGATGAAAGTAAGAAGTGAAACAACATTATTTTAAAGAGTTTTCACAGGAATCTTTGTCGTCACCTCAGTGCACCCTCAAACCCAGCACCGCTGCTCTCTCTGTGTCTAGAAGCCAGTTCATGTATAATTGATGTAATGTGAATATTGGTGTGAAAAAAAATGTATATTCATATTTGCCAGTGGCCCGATAAAGGGAGCACAGTTTGACTAATATTACAGATAATATTAGTTTCACTAATATTACATAAAAACATAAAGTTGATGAAGTAACAGGGTAAGGAACCAACCACAAGAGTAATGGCATTATCAGTAAGAGCATTACTCCCAACACTGCTGATAATGGTGTTTGCCACAAATAGAAACACAAACCAACTAAAACTAAATACTCATCATTGTGATGATTTCTTGAGCTGTTTTAGGAAAATATCTCATCTGAGGGAGTGGATACTTCATTAGGTTTGTCCTGCCCCTTCAGTCATGTTTAATTTAAGTGTCAGATACTGTGTACTGCAGTAAGTAGTTTTCCCCAGGTGCTAAATATTGTTTGAGTATCATTTATTTATCTGATTTATTTGTCTTATCATGTTGGAATGAGACAAAGTCACAAAGCCATGACTCTACCAGACTTTAAAAGACACAAAGAAACAATGTTACCTCAGTGCATCCACTCATGTATGATTCAACTTCTGCAAAGTTTACTCTCTAGAAGTAAAAGCCTCAATACTCAACTTCCAAATCCAGATTACCTCATATTTGACTCTGCTTTTAATTTATGCTTCAGAAAACCATCCCGATTATCTTCGTCCCGCAAAAGCAAGATTTAATTTTATTCTTTTCATGGACGCTCTCCCTTTGTTTCCTTCCTCTCTCCTCTCCCTTGTTTTCCAAAGCTCTCCCTAGGCAAAGGATTCAGCTGGCTTTTGATAAGAATTACTACATCGAGCCATCATTCGAGTGCCGCTTTGATCACATCGAAATACGCGACGGGCCGTTTGGGTTCTCGCCGCTCATCGATCGCTTCTGCGGGGGAAAGAATCCGGGTCTGGTCACGTCCACGGGGCGCTTCATGTGGATCAAGTTCACCAGCGACGAGGAGCTGGAAGGCCTCGGCTTCCGCATCAAGTACACCTTCATCGCAGGTACAGACGCAGAAATCTGTGTTTCCAGCTACTGCAAATGCACAAAACTCTGTGGACGCTCTTTTCTGTGCACATCAAAGGGTGGAGGACTGAATCGGATTAATTTGCTGCTGAAAGTCCCAAAAAGGAGAAGCTGATATCAGTGTGGACAAAGAAACATCGTTATTACTCCCATCTTGGAAAAATGACTGAGCACAGGAGGGGGGGACGTCCACAGGACAATATTGCAAACTTCTTTCCTCTGCTCACCTCAGTAGACACATCACAGCCTCCTAAACATAAACCCAATATGACTAGAAATCAGAGTTTCCCATCAGGCGACAGATATTAGCTTCAAACAGACCCCTTCCTGCTTTATCTGGCTCGCGTTAATGGGATCTTATCTTGCCTTCTCTGCTTATTTCTGCTGTGTGGATTGAGAGTAATGTGCCTCCCAAATCTTATCATTTCAGACCCCGATTTCCATCTGCACGTGGGCGGACTGCTAAACCCCATCCCAGGTAAGCTCTTCAGTATTTCGCAGGTTTGTGTTGGATCCTTTTTGAAGAGCTCCTCTGTGCGCAGAAGCTTACCGGAGGCTATCTGTGGCTCTGATGTGAATGCTCAACGCACAAATGTACCTTGACAAGCACACTATTGTATATGAAGGGAGAGGATACACATACGCACACACACGTTTCAACACATGAAGGAACACACACCTCTTTTATCTTGCTCTTCCTCCGTCTCTCTGCCTTTGTTCCTCCGTCTTCCTATTGTCCTTTGTCCTAATCCGCTATGCTCACTTCAATTCAACCTTAAATCCTTTTCACTTTTCAATAAAATCCATCATCTGTCCCTGTGTCTGTCATCCTCCTCTTCTCATCGTTCCTCTTCATCTTCTGCTCTCTCCTGGGTTTCTGTTTTTTTTCTGTTTGGTTTTTCTCATGTGCCCCCTTTCTGAACTTCTTTATTTTTAACCCTCTCTTTGTTTTTTGTTTTTTTTCTTCTTACCTCTCCTTCACATTTCCCTCCCTCCTCTGCAGACTGTCAGTTTGAAATTGGAGGATGGGATGGGATTATTCGCTCCAGTCAGGTGGAGGAGGAAGAGCGGGTGAAGCCTGGCGATGCTCTCGACTGTATCTGGACCATCAGGGCTCCTCCTCAGTCCAAGGTCAGTGCGAGGGATCATATTAGTCATGGGCCGGGGATGATGCTCATGCATTGCTTCTATCCTTGTTCAATCTGAGTTCAAAATGCTCTCGATCAGAAAATAGCTCCGGTCTGTGTTTCCGTTTGGATGAGTCATGTTCAGAGCTAAAGCCTGACAAATGCACACCTTAGCTCTCAGGGGTATTTTTAACACTGACAAGACACTGGCTACACTGTAAGGGGCTTTATATTTCAGGTCTGTGATGTCGCTGTCAGTTATGTTACAACAATTCTCAGTGACACAGAAAAATGTTGCTGCTCGTCCTCGCCGGTTGATTTTAAAAGCTCTCGGCCTCTGTTCACACCTCAACTCAGGGTTTTTATTCTCTAATGTTTTCGACCACATCAAGGTAATTCAAACTCTCACCGAAACACATGCAGTCAGTCCCAGAATAGACATGAATAATCATCCAAACAAACAAAAAAAGGAAATGTGAGGGGAAATTGTTTTGTATTTTACCATGGAGGCTTGCAGCGTGAAGAGATTTGAAGTGGGGGCAATGCTGTGAATATGAACAGGAAGAGGAACAGCTATGAATTTCTAAATAGTTGTGCAAAATCACCCTGTGTTCGATCATTCTGTTCAGTGTGTTCCCCTTTCCTGTTGCTCCAGCGCTGCACAGTAACACTGTTCTCTATCTTCACATCTGTATTATTGTTTGGTAATTTTAGTGCAATAGCAAATATGATCTCAGTGCACATTTCAGTGGAGAGTTCCAGTGTCTATTTATTTAATAGATTTGTTCCCCACTCAAAAAAAATTGCCTCAGCTTCATAGATCAAAACATCTCCTTGTATCATATCACTGGGAAATAACCATCTTACTGCTTGTTTGAAAGGCAGTGATTAAATGAACATGTATCCAAGCAGATGTATCTGTATAACTCTGTGAGCTGGTTTCAATATTTAGTATGAATAGAGTCTGCATGTGCATCTCTCCCCTGGAAGACAATTTGATACAGAGGCTTTGATACAATTCAGAGATGACATGTTTTTATTATGTTTCAATGTGATCTGATGCACTGCTTATAGTGGTTCTTCAGTTTCCTTTGTTTCATTAGAAAATAAGACAGTTCTTGCAAAGTGGCAGTAGTTGTGATTCACTGGTCTCTTATGTAGGTACATGCTTCATTTATCACTAAGGAAACTCGAGCATTGTTGTTAGTTTTTGACATCTTTGGAGAAAAGTGGAAAACAAATGTGTCATTTCAGAAGAACAAACAAATACTTTGTGCAAACATTTAGACTTTCTGAATATAAACTTCAGTCTGTCTCACACAGAGACTGCCTCAGTTTGACAGTCAGAGAGAAAGATGTAAACAGGGGGGTGAATTGTTGCTTTAGGAACCTGATTAATAACTTTAACCCTTTAATTCTGAGTGTGTCGACAGCAATACGTCTGCACATGCGTCTTTGGATTACTGTAATTACCTCACAGTTTGCCCAATCGGGAAAATTTCACTTTACAGTGAATATGGTGTCATTACGGTAATTTCACTAGCGCCTCTCCCAGAAGCCGGCAAAGTACCGTATTTTCCAGACTATTGAGCACCTGTCTATAAGCCGCTGTTGAATTTATTTGAACAGTTTCATGTGGTCCACTCTGACCGGGTCTGATGTGACGAGGCTAAATGTATCGGTGGCACGGAGCTTGCTAGCTTGTAAAAAGCCAGCAAACTTCGTGTTTAAGCTGCAGGGTTCAAAGCGTTGGAAAAAAGTAGCAGCTTATAGTCCGGAAAATACGGTAGGTGATTTACTGTATACTACGTGTTGTAGTATTGATGATGTAGCAAGAATAGCAGAAAAACACAAAAAAGTATTTTGATTTTAGAGTTTTAGTGAACAAAAACACTGCCATTGCACATGAATGTTAGATTTTAGATATTAAATTTGAAATCAAAATAAGCATAAAAAGTCCAGGTGGAAATTTGCAGGCTCGGGTGTTAAAGGGTTAACATTGGGCCATGTTACATTTGTATCAGTCCACAAATTCAGATCAGTGACCTCGCATCTTTAAACTGACACATCTTTACACACTAATACAGGAGCATTGTGTGCTTCCTCCACTGAGACCAACTCCTCCACTGGTTTCATACATGATGGTGTGAGGAGTGAAAACACACAGATAGGAATCATTAGCAAAAGAAAAGGCAGTGCAGGCAAATCATTTTTACACAGTATGACCCTGGAGAGCCACATATGTTTTATAATAATTTCTGATCATCATCATGGCTACATATAAAAAATCTCATTGAAATTACAACTGTAACCTGGTTGGCCTTGACTCATTGCTGCACTGCCTCCTCCCTCATCACTGACTCCTATACTGCTCACTGGCCACAATATACTAATGCACACAAATTCATGCACATCTAATTAGGTATAAAACAGCAGATGCACACAGTCACACATTACATAATATACTGTCACATACTGTAAGCAGTTACTCATACACATTATAAATCCATATGCATATGCACAGTAACATTACACGCATACGTTAACATTCACGCATGACACACACACACACATGTCCAACCCAGCTAGTCTCACGCTCACTGAAATTAGTCCCTACGGTCACTTCACTGGTCCAACATGTGCAGCATGAGGCAGCGGTGAGGATCATCTGCAGGAGCTGTGATGTGAGCTCAGTGCAGCTGAAGGAGCAGAGCAGCACAGTCAGCAGCAGCAGCTACTGATCGGCTGTCAGGTTACAGGTGTCGCTGCTAAATGTGCTGAAGTTTCATCGAGCTCCTGTGACAATGTCGTAACTGCTGATTTGACTTGTTTACGCAGTTTAAAGACACAAATTGAAATGTCACACAAACTGTATGTTTGGGCGCAGTGATGGGAAAACAAGAATATGCTGAGCAGGCAGTTTGTTGGGCACAGCAGCTGTTCCTGGGATTTACAAAGGCAAGAGACTCACTGAGGACCTCTAGTGGACAGGTGCAAACCACAGAGACGCCTCCAATGGGGCAATGATGTCACCTGTTTTTGTTTATTTGTTAGCAACATCATAGAAAAACAACCAAACAGATCTCAGTGGGTTTGTTTGTTTTTTTCTTGGAAAGATTAACCCAGGTACAAATGATTAAATCTTGTCTGAAAAACTCCCCAAAATTACTGAGCATTCCCTTCACACTGGTACAGCTGGATTATACCTTGATGGAAATTTGTACTTGCAGTGATTACTAGTTATAAAATATTATTACTCAGGATGCTACTGAACATGCTCACTAACTACAAGAGTATCACTTTCACTTGTGCTTTATGCTACAACAAGGTCATCTCTCTGTGATAGGGACTGAGATCTGGTGTATTTCTGACAGGTTTCCCATCAAGTGATCATTGTTTAACACCAGTGTGACCACAGCTTCCTGATGGAAAACTTGAGAAGTTGAGGACCAGACAAATACATAACGAGCTTTTACCTCAGAGGCTCTCGTTGAGGGAGGAGGTGCAGCTTCACCTCAGTGGCCTTACATCCTGGCAGCATTCTCACAGTTGTGAAGACAGAGGAGTGTGAGGGGCTGGTCGCATGATTTTCAGACCGACTTCAACAAGAAGCTCATTTTCTGTATATAAATGCATCAAAACTTTGATTTACTTTGCTGATATCAATGCATCTTCTTTCCATCTTTCAAACTGTTTATCTTATCTTTATCTATCCCAACATGCTCAAATACTTCATGTTCACTTGCTGATTATTGTGAGACAGCTGTGAGGTGAAGTGATGGATCGCTGTGAATTTCATTTTCCTCCAGACTGATTTGCATCTTCTTGTTTGTCTGCAGATCTACCTGCGCTTCATAGACTATCAGATGGAGCACTCCAACGAGTGCAAGAAGAACTTTGTGGCCGTGTACGACGGCAGCAGCGCCATCGAGAACCTCAAGGCCAAGTTCTGCAGCACCGTGGCCAACGACGTGATGCTGGATAATGGCGTGGGAGTCGTGCGAATGTGGGCCGATGAGAAGAGCCGTCTCAGTCGTTTCCGCATGCTCTTCACCTCATTTATTGACCGTAAGTGTCTTCTCCACAACATAATGTCCATCTTTTTCCATTATCTCTGTTGATTGTGTCATTGTTATGTCCTGACGTGAGGATGTTTTCAAGCTGTTCTGCACCAGGTTTAAAGCTTTGCTATTATTTATGGAAAGTGACTGATGAACGTGGTTTAGTTTGAACGGTTTGTTTATCTTTTGCTTTGTATTATGTCAACAACCAATCATAGGAAGGTCAAAGTATTTGTTTAGTAGACGAGGGGTCGCTGGTCCACTTCCATGTCCTCATTGCAGTGTGGGTGTATGCTTTATTGTAATGAAATCACTAACAGACAAAACTCTTACTGTGAATCACTCTGTTAAGGACAAGGTACAGCATCATAGAGTCTTACTTCACTGTAACCATACACTGTATATATGGCGAGTGGACGAAGCTGATATGACATCACTCGTTGGAGTTTGACATTTGGATGTTGCCTTGTTGGTTTATTAGAGCCAGAAGTGACCATATTTGGATATGAAGGGAGGAGTGAGGAGGCGGGTCTGACCGTTGAACCTGAGAACACTGTCCAATGTGTATAAGACTTGTGATTTTAGGGGCGTGGTTAGTTTGATTGACTAAATCTTCCTCTGACTTGTGGAGAAATGTATTGACTGAGTATTTCATAATCGAGTTTTTTTTGTTTTGAAGTCAAATGGAGGTGGAGTTTTTTCGAGCCAGCATCTAGTGGCCGTCATGAGTATTACACCTTTTTGCTCGTTTGCCTCCTTTTTAAGATGCAATTGTTTCGTCCGTTTCTGTGCACAGTCTGACTGTAACACCAGCCCGCCAGCAGATACATTATCCACCGCACAAACAGAAGATTTATGAAGTCCTGCATTCTGTTTGCATCAGTACTCACTAACAGACACTGAAGTGCCATTTCAGCGAGGAAAGCTAATTACACTGTGCCATGTTTAGAGCACAGATATGAGAAAACCAATTATTTACCCCAGCATTTTTAAATAACTGAAAGCATCACATTATTTTTTGATATGCATGTCACAGCATCTCACTGTGCTTATTATAGGTCACTTACAACAGGACAATAGGAATTTAAAAGAAAAGCTGAGTAGGGTTAATGGATCCACTGGAAGTAATTATACATTAAGCTTCATCATTTTTTGAAGGACAAGGAACTTTGAGAAACAAGCTGTTAAAGGTTGCACACACAGTAGCAGAAATTGCCATGCAGAAAACAGGCTTTCTGTTAGCACATGGTAATATTTCCATTAAATGCCTGAATAGACTGAGATATTAATTGCCACATTCTCCTGCACACTTCCCAAACCCTGGGTGAATGCTAATGTTGTTTTCATCAGCAAACGCACAACCATTGCAGTCAGACTTAATGGCTTTTAAATTCAGCAAGGGTGTTTTTTTTTTTTACTCTGAGAGTCCTTAAGACCATTTGGATCCTCATTAATTCTGATCACACAGTTCATCTCAGAGAAGTCTCTTGAATAACTCCCAAACTTTATTTGGTCAGAGTCAGCCACTGGCTCAAAGTTTACTTGGAGGTCAGAGGGAACCATTAATCTTTGTCACTCAAAGCACAAGATGAGTTTTGCCTTTTGCCTCCATCATCCTTAATGTGCCCTGATCGTCCAGCAGAACCTCCTGTGACATGTAAACCAGACACATTAAGACGCAGTGGGTGCATTCAGATGTGATTTGTGTCCTTGTTTGTGTGTCTATGTGATAGTGTGTGTGTGTGGAGGTAGGGCGGGGCTAAGAGGGTGAAGCACACCCTCTGAGAAACTCTATTTTGAAGGCGAGTGACACATAATCAGTTTGGATGTGATCGTGGTGTCAGGGGAGCAACCTCATCTACAGGCTTACTGATGGGGAGGACACACACACACACACACACACACACACACAACCAAATCCTCTTAGCTTTATAATGAAGGAAGTAGAGATGGGTAGAGGAACAGAGAAGAAGAGAGAGAAACACGGTGAAAGAGGAAAGAGGAGACGGAGGACGAGGAGGGAGAGATGAGAGAAAACAGAGGGAGAG
>OOFC01001214.1:13410-40111 GCA_900323345.1 Pseudochromis fuscus | reverse complement strand
TAAAAGTACTTTAGAAACGTTTTTTCAACAAATAACTTCTGTACTGTACTGTCAAATAATAATTTTAATCATCAATATGAACAAAAGGCTTCAAATTGCGGAGATTATTACCGCCCACTGCGACCCGAGTAATTGGATTAAATGGGAGAAAATTAAAAATGATTATGAAAAAAATACAAAGTACAGTCGGACAAATAGTGACTCAGGTGTATTTCACTGCTCTTCAGACTGAGCCGCTGCATCCTGACTCCGCTCTGCAGTGTTTTCTTCTTTTGAAGCCCGCGGTGCAGGTGTGTTTGTTCGGGAGAAGAACATAGTGATAGGCAGTTGTTGTCGCTCTTTTGTCTTCTTTGCAAAAAGATCCTTATACACCGACATGCCACCATCGATTATGTTGGAGAACTGTAATGAACGGCTCATCAAAGGGTCCCATTCTTGAGCTACTCGCTGAAGTTCAGTGGCCATTCTCACCATGGTTGCTAAGCGACCAAGTGTTAGTCCTTCCTCCTCATCTTTAGCCATACTCTTCCGCTGCCTTTTGGGCCCTGCCGCAGGTGCTTTTGTCGGTCCAGAGCGTTTTGTTGACATTATGGGTTTTAGAGAAACTCGAAATTGCAAGAGAATTTGCACGTACGTAATGTAAACTTGGCAAGCTGTTAAACTGCAATGTTATTGACGCACAGGTAGAGAAGAAGTGGAGTGACTTTTTAGCCAATCAGAATGCAGAACACAATGCACGATGCAAATCCGTGAAGTAGCGAAACCGCTAAAAGTAAACCGCGTTATAGCGAGGGATCACTGTACCTGTGTAATTAGTGTACATTTTTGTTAAATTCTTATTTCTACATTTTCTCATTCTATATTTCTATATTTCTTATCCTCTCTCTTATCCTTAGTTCAAAGTTATTTTAAATCAATTTTTTCATTCTGTACTTTTTCTTGTTTCTGCTGCAGTGACAAAAGATTTGCCCCAGTGTGGGATAAATAAAGTAATATCTCATCTTATCTTATCTTATCTTATCTTATCTTATAGTTCTGTATATATGTGTGTTTTTTTGGTCTTGTACATTTCTGATAAATTTATATTTCTATGTTTTTATTCTTCTTTAGTTTTTTTTTTTTAACTTGTTTGCACTTTGTTCTTTGTTCTATCCTGCTGCTGTGACAAACAAATTTTCTCAGTGTGTGTCGTGTCATGCCATATCGTATCGTATTGTATCGTACCGTACCGTAATGTGCTGTATCGTATCGTATTGCATTGTATCTTACTGCCCCAAAATAACATCACCTGCTAAAAGTAGGTGTAATTCCAGCTCCTGCATCTTTTGTCTGTCAAACATGCACAAGCACATTCGGGCCACACACATATGGATATTCTCACCTGATACAAAGCTGGCATATGTGAACAAATCCCCGTGAGCACAGACAGTACAGATCGGGGAGGTGGTGAACTGTACTGACTCCTCTGTGCACTCAGCGTTCAGTTCTTTTTATCTATGCCTCAACAATCAAAGTCACAGTTGTCATACTGCGTTGTGTTTGAAGTAGTCATCCTCTGTTACATCTCCTTGTATGACTTGTTTGTGCTTGTTCATCGTCAGCTGAAGCACAGTATCCAAACACCTGCTGCAGAGGACAAAGATTTTTTTATCCACTTAAGACAGATCCTGTGCAGAAACAGACACATTTCTTCCTGTAGTGGTAGCACTGAGTGTGGTATTCTCATCCTTGAACTTATTATTACAAAGCAGCGCTGCTAACAATGTGAAATAATGTGCTGTCACAGGTCATGGTAAACTACAATCACGCAATCATTTATCATTATTTTAAAGAATTATTCTAGATGAATGCAGATGGTTAATGGCTTAATAGGGGGTAGGGCTGAAATGATTCCTCGAATAATTCGAGTAAATCGATTACAAAAAATGATCGAGGAATTTTCTCTGCCTCAAGGAATCGTTTCATTTTAACACCTCAAAGCATATTATTTCACCTGGACTAATGTCAATGGGACACACGACGTTGCGTCGTTGCGTCATTGCGTCATCACTGAGCGGCACGTAATCTGTCCTCACAAACACCATTTTTAAATCTTCGGCAAACCGTGCAGACGTGTTTGAAATAACAAGAAGAAGAGAAATGGCAGCTGTTAGAAATCCTGCCCCATGGACTCAGGACGAGGTGAAAACCTTTCTGTCATTAGTCGCCGATGAGAAAATTCAACCGGAGCTGGACGGCGCGGTCAGAAACGAAAGAATCGCATAAAAGATGACGTCATGAATGACGATCAGCTACACAGAGGAGGGACTATCCTCAGCAATGGAAGGGGGCTGATCCTGAGCGATCCGAGGCGAAGCGAAGTGAGTAGGTACCAGTGTAAATGCACCATAACATAAGTTAGCCCTGCGGAGAGCTAAGTTTCTGATAATTATGACTGCTGTTGGTGCGTGGTTAGCATATTCAACAACTCCACGTTCATTTTCTTACAGGGTTTAACAGCAATGTAAAGTGAAGATGAAAAATAAAAACATAATAAAGCTGTGCAGTTGTCAAATATAATAGTGTTTGCCTTTTCTATTTTCTAAATGCCGTGTGTTTTTAAAACTTAAATGTTTCCACTAAGCTGAAAGTTATTTTATTTTTCATGTTTTATTGATGTTTAATTTATTTTTATAATTTCTACTCGCAGTTTGTGAGATGCAATTGCAGTTTGCTGCTTTCAACAATGTGCATCTAATAATAAAAATACTGATTGTATAAAAAAGTAAACTAATTGTTCATTCATTAATAAGTAAAATGTTTTATTTTTGCATGTATATTCATTATTGCTCCTCAACTAAACAAAAATGTGTTTTATCCGATTACTTGATTAATCGATGAGATTTTTGGTAGAATACTCAATTACTAAAATATTGATAGCTGCAGCTCTAATGGGGGGAGTATGATAATCTAAGTAAATATACCCCGGTAGGACACAGTTGGAGCTGGGAGGACAATGAATTTACTTTTAAGAAAGGGATTAATTTTGTTATTGAGGATGCAGTTTTGCTGGAATTTAATAGAAATCTTGTTTTCTTGTGGCAAACATTGCAGTCATTTTTTCTGTTGTGAAAAAAAAGACAACATCTATAGATTAAACAGAAAATGTCTAAATATATATTTCAGTCTGAGCCTGTCTTCCACTGAATATATTTCCTTGCATCTCATTACTGGACTCACCTTTGCAGTGAAGAGGTTACTGATTTTCTCTCACTGTCACAGTTTCCTCCACATACTAGATTAAAGAGGAAAATGGTATCCTAAATGAAGCCCAGTAATTTATCTCATTACCACCTATCTCCAATGTAGGGCAAGTGCCTTTGAAGAAAAGAAGCATTCAAATTAACTAACTAAGGTGATTCGAAGGACACAGACGTCTTACAGGGAAATGAAAAAGAAATTTGGACATGCTGCTTTGTCCTCTTTTCTTTCCTCCTGCTTGCAGTTATTATGAGAAAGACGCTGATGAGAGGTAACAGGATAAAGGCGACAAATGTACTAAATGATCATCTGTGGACTTACTTGATTGAAATTTTCAATGATGATTTCTCTTTATTCTTCTGTTATGTTTATCTTTGTTTTGAAGGATGTTTAGTTGTTATGCCTAACCTCACTTTTTGATTATTCCTTCTTTACCTGACATCTCTCAAAGGAAAGTATATTTTTCAAATGAAGATCTGATTCTGTTCATTTTATGTGAAGATGTATATTATTATAAGAACACCCTTTCAAAAAAATCTGGGTTATATTTTTGTAATGCTAACACTTTGTCTCTTCTTTGCTTAAATCTGATACAACAGTAATACACAGTATATTAAATATCATTAAGTTTAGTTTCACTTGCTGTTTTCCTGCTGACTGCTTAAGCTGATAATGATCTTTGACCACAGAAGGTCATAGATCTGTCAGGAGATGTGTACATTGTTGACTTTTATGCCACTTTCTCGCCCAGTCAGCCTCAGTAGCGCTCAGGATCACAGTGATACATTTTTTGATTCTGTCATCTTTGATCATGAGAGCTGCTCTATGTTGCCAATATTTTGCCCTCTAGCTATCAGCCTTATTTCTGGCAAAGCAGAACATGCTGACAAAATTAAATGTGTATTTCCATGTTTTTAAATGAGATGGAAGCATTAATGTTATTAATGGATGGAACATGGTAGAGATTGCTTGAAGGTACAGGAGGAAATTATATCAGTTGACAACCGGAGAGAATTAATGGTCATATTTTGAGAAAAGACTTCAACTTCCCACAGAGGTCAAATGTTAATCAATTCACCACCAAGTATTGGCTATGCTTTCAAAAAGATCAGAGGTGGAAAAATTATAAAACTCAGAGCAGCCAGTCTGGTGGCCAAACGGGAGCTCTGGTGTCAAGCTAGGTTTCCTGCTCTTGATGAATGTCTTTGTAATGCATGCTTTGAAACTCATTAGTTCTCTTAAATGAGTTGCACAGTAACCCCACTGAATTTGTTTAAAGTAATTAGCTTCACCTTAAATTATTCACCAGAACCCATCACAAGTAAGCATTGTGAGTAGTGGAGAATGTGTAATGAGAAATTCACACGGTTTATGAAGCACCAAGATCTGAAGCAGTTTTAAAGCTATGGGTTGTACAGCAATACAATATTTGTCCTTGTCTCATCTGACGTTACTGAATGGCTGATGCTAATATGCCAAATATATATTGACTAAAATTACCCCTTATCCACAGGCAATGCAAATGCTGAGGTTCATAACTTAGCCATGAGTTAGTGTGTTGGGGTGGTTTATAAAATGATGTCATAGGAAATATTTCTTGAACAATTCTTGATGTGAGCATTTCAGTGTGGCAGCAGTTATTTTTGGAGGCCAGACTCAAAGCTTAAACAGATGTTATGAAACACATCTAACATATAAATTTCAAACCCTTGTTGTTTAACAATGGGTCATTTATTTCATTACAGCCTATTACAGCCCATTTACAACAGTGAATAATGAAGCATTACTTTTTAATATTGCCACGTAAAAAGCAGTCCAGCAATAGGGGATCAGTCCCAGTTGTTTAACTCTGAGCATCTGTATTTGACTATTTAAATATCTGGTGACCACAGTGCGGATGACGTGGTCCTGTTGGCTTCATCGAGCCATGACCTCCAGCTCTCTCTGGATCGGTTTGCAGCCGCATGTGAAGCGGCCAGGATGAGAATCAGCACCTCCAAATCCATGGCCATGGTTCTCAGGCGGAAAATGGTGGAGTGCTCTCTCCGGATTGGGGAGGAGATCCTGCCCCAAGTGGAGGAGTTCAAGTACCTCGGGGTCTTGTTCACGAGTGAGGGAAGGATGGAGCATGAGATCGACAAGTGGATCCGTGCGGCGTCCGCAGTAATGCAGACCCTGCACGGATCCGTTGTGGTGAAGAGAGAGCTGAGCTGAAAGGCAAAGCTCTCGATTTACCGGTCGATCTTCGTTCCCACCCTCACCTATGGTCACGAGCTTTGGGTAGTGACCGAAAGAACAAGATCGCGGGTACAAGCAGCCGAAATGAGCTTCCTCCGTAGGGTGGCCGGGCTCTCCCTTAGAGATAGGGTGAGAAACTCGGTCATCCTGAAGGAGCTCGGAGTAGAGGCGCTGCTCCTCCGCATTGAGAAGAGCCTCCTGGATGCCTCCCGGGTGAGGTGTTCAGGGCATGTCCCACCGGTAGGAGACCCCGGGGAAGACCCAGGACACGCTGGAGGGACTATGTCTCTCGGCTGGCCTGGGAACGCCTCGGGATCCCCCGGGAAGAGCTGGACAAAGTGGCGAGGGAGAGGGAAGTCTGGGCTTCCTGCTTAGGCTGCTGCCCCCGAAACCCAACCACGGATAAGCGGAAGAAGATGGATGGATGGATGGATGACCACAGTACATTTTGGTTTATTGCCTGAAACATGGTTTGTGCATTGGTATCGAGATGTTTCTTGGCCTGCCTTGGACAGACGTGAAGCGTGTGCACAATACAAAACAACAGCATCAGACAACAGAGTACACAAAATGAAGTTGAATCAACACCGCTTTGAAAAACTTGTTAGGTATACACAGATTAATTTTCTTTTTTTGTTTGTGGTTGTAACCAGAAGTTAATAAATGGAGCTAGAAGTCCAGAAACCTCCAGCACTGACAGCTTTTCATATATTTTGTGTGTGTGTGTTTGAGTACTTGAGCTGCATACTAATTAGTGGAAGGAAAAGAGGTTTGTAACGTCTTAATTGGTTTAAATTGGTAGTCAGATGAATTCTAGTTAATTAAGGCAGAACAGCAGGTGTTATTCAATAATGCACTTAGCAGATCAAATGGTCATATGCACAGTCTGGGGGCCATCTCACTGACTGATTGGGCATTGGCTCTGTTAATAAGCGATTATAAAATGATATGGTAATACAGGTAACGAGCAAGTGCTCTGGGAATTGATCAAACCTCTGCATGATCTCTGCAGATTTTGTAACTTGCAGACTGGTCATTTTAAATATTATTGACAGTGTTACCTTTTCATTAAAGTTATGTGAATATTTTTTGAAACCGTGAAATATTCATGATTATCCATGATCCTCGCTCCCTGTACACTGGAGCACATACAGCCTGTAGGTGTTGTTATTCTGATGGCTTAAAGGGGAGATATGTGGTATCAGCAGCACATACTGTGGATTCCTTATTATTGCAGTGTGGTGTGACTGCACATGTTTCAGTAGCTTTACAGGGTCATTTACGTGCTACTATAGCTCCACTTTGTTAGGACCTCAGGCTGTTTTCTAGCTTCCACCGTGTGTTGTTTTGTACTAACAACTACCTTTTGTTGGTTGTCTATGTTATGTCTTGGCTAACTGCCTGTAGGTCTTCTTGTGTTGGTCTGCATGTGCTTGTATGTGCTTTCTAATGTTGTAGTTAATATTGTCTTTATGGATCCCATGTGCACTTACTGTGTACATATGTATATGGCCCAATCCCAACCTCTTGAAACTGGGTCCTAAGGGGGAGGGGTTGAAATATCCCCCTACGAAATGGGACAACCCTTCGAGACCTATTACGTCATCAGTGGTCATCAGTGACGCTACACAGATGTGACAACAAACAACTCACCATGCCCTCAGCAGCAGTAGTCCTCAAGTAACAGGCGTATTTGACTTTTGACAACTATAACAGATCAAGTGAATGTTACGTTAAAACGATGCTAACGTGAGTAGCCTGAACAAACACACATACAACAACTTGTGCGTTTTTTGCTACGTTTGTCATAAACAAGTTGTCAGGAAGGTGAGAGAAAGCAGGACCCAAAATGCAGATCTTAAGTAAAACAAAAAGGTCTTTAATAAAAGAAACTAACTCAAAGCACTGCACGAGAAATATCAGGAAAAAATGCAAAACCAAACTAAGAGTCCAAAACACTAGAAAACTGGAAAAACCAAACTTCAAAAACCCTAGGAAAAAAAACAAAACCCAGGAGCAGGAACAAGGAGTAGGGGACACTAGACGAAAGACACACGACAAAAGATACCAGACAGTAGAAGTAAGATGCATGATGAAAGACAACAAACTGGCAACAAGATAAAGAGACACAGGAGGTTAAATACACTGGGGTAACGAGGCTCAATGGAGCACAGGTGGAGAGGACAATCAGGAAAGGCTGTGGCAGACAAGACAATCAGCACAGGTGTGACAAGACTCACAGGAAACAACTAGAAACCAGGGGAAGAGACTCAAAATAAAACAGGAAACAGAACATTAACTACACATAATTGACATGACACTTGGAAAGACAGACGAAGAACCCGAGGAAAAAAAACAAGAAATCAAAACCACAACTTAAAGACAAGAAAAACACTAACGGCACAAAAGCTAAACGAGGCAACAATCAGAAGAAAATAATCACTAAAGTAAACACAAGAACCCAGGAACAAATAAACCAGAACTACACATGACACAAGTGGCCTATAAACGGCATTAAACTGACGATCAAATGATTATTATAAGTTATTTGTGCTCCTGGAAGATCTACATTTTGATGGCTGGACAGTCATATCCCTTGGCCCTCCCCCTTCCACTCATCAACAATCAGGACGTCCCTACCGCTTCATGTGAATGTGCAAAATGCAGGGATTGTGCTAAGGCAAAGGGGTGAACTGGGATGGGGCCTCATGTATCTATATGTATGCATTATATTAGGATAAAACCAGTATTCCCACAGTGATAACACACCTTTACTTTTCTTGACAGTCTATACCATTTATCAACCAATATTACACAAGCTTGTATTCATTACCTCCATGGTAAACATACCAGGCAGTGTAACCTTGACACACTGTATTACACCGTACTGCTTCCCTAAGATTGAAGAGGATAACCACTCTTCAGCACGGCAGCAAATGACTTGACTGTTATCGAAGGACAGGCTGTTCTACCTGTGTTTGATGGGGAGTGATCTTGTCAGTGCTGATGAGCTACATTATTTGAAAGACTGAAATGAGTGAGCGGGAGGGTGGTGGGGGTGGGGGGCTGATGCAGCAGATTGGTGTAATTAAAATCACCTTTCCATTGGGATTTAATTTATCGCGCTTCTTTGTGAATGGGTTATTATGTCGCCTGTGATGAAGACTTTTTTATTTTTTGGTGTAATTGCATAATTTAAACCTTGCAAGGTGTACGAGTCACTGCTGTCTTTGTAGGGGGTTGGGAGCCTCAAAGCGAGATCTCTTTGACTGGGTCTCCCTGCTGGAGGCTGTAGGATTCATTATTACACCTTCAGGTATAGTAAGTGGAATTGATTTGAATGTAAGCAAAGAATGATTCTCATGAGGATAAAAGTGTATGTGTGTCTTTGTATATATGGAAGCAGGGGTTCTTTGAGAAAGCTGATCATTTTAATAAAGTGTTGTTGCAAAGGAGAGCTCATTTGTCACACGTAGCTGCTAAGCTTCTGTCTCCTCACCGGGTGGCCATATTGTGCTGATGAAGCTCTTTGTTGTAAAACTGTAACAGCTGCCACGGGTCGTCTTTCTGCGCTCTGAAACACTCGTATTGTGTTGGTTTGATTTGCTTTTGATGTCATTGTTCGGGATAAAATAACAGTATATTGTACTGACAAATATAATGGCTGTCAGGATTATGGTCCTGGGTTTTGTTCAAGCTAACTCACCAATGCATTTATCATAATCACAGGGAAGTTGTTGGGGTGGATGGAGGTAATACAAACAGAAAACAAAACAGGATGTCAACAAAACTGCACAAACAAAAAGCTGAATGCATTTTATTGATCTTCCTTTATTATGTTTTTGTTAATCTGTGCTTAGTTGATAGTTGGCATTGATGTGAGTTTGTCCCACAAGAGAGAGGTATGTGCAATATTTATTTGATTGCATATTTGATAAGTTACTTGCTTTTCTTTTAGGATTGTAGGGCTTTAGGACCGTGCCATAACCACAGGATTGGTTAGCATCTCCTCTCTCCTTCAAGTCTCCCGCCACTAATCATGAGGGCATCAGAAACCCTCACCCCATTTCTCAGGTCTGCCTTTTTAATGAGGACAGTGAGTTTATTGACATCAGCAGTAGTGCTCAGTTTCTCAGTTTGTCTGTTTCTGGATGACATGAGACCCAGATTAAAACATTTCTAATATATGTCTTAGTCAGATGAGCGTTAATTGCCAAGGTCAGCCATGTTCAGGCTGGAGTTCAGGAAGAGATTTTACTGGAGCAATTTTAAAAGCCTTGGGGTCTAATTACAAGAAGTGTTGTTGATTATTTGTGTTGCTTCCTCCTTTATAGCTTTTCATCAATGAGCGGCAAAGAGAGGATGGTGCAAAGGAGGAGACAGGGTAGTTCTGGTTTCATGTAGCGATATATGTATGTATGTATGTATGTATGTATGTATGTATGAGTAGTGTGTATGTGGTGAGTAATGTAATGTATTTTCATGAACTCTGTTTTTTAACACACTTTTTGCACTTTGCTCATTTGTTACTTCATTATTTATTTATTTATCTATTTATTTATAACAGTGTGCAGCAGTTTCTCCTCTGTCCAATACAAATTTGAATAATTGGAATAGTGAAGTGATCTTGATCTCACCATTTTGTAAGTAAATTACGCCACCATCCAATCTCATTAGGAAGTCACCTATTAATGCGACAGAGCTAGATTCTCAAAAATGTGTCTTATTATTGTCAGAGATGAAGATGTTGAGGTTTTTTGGGGGTGAACAGGTTAGACAGGATCAGCACATGTTGGATGTTCTGGAGATGAAGCCAGAGATGGGTTCATCTCTGGGTTTGTGAATATCTCGGTAGATGGATGTTGAGTTTTGAACTGCCAGACTGGAGGCCCAGAAGAAGACCAAAGAGGATGTTTATGGATGTAGTGACAGAGGACATGAAGGTAGTTAGTGTGAGAGGAGAGGATGGGGTTAGATGGAGGCAGATGATTTGCTGTGGTGACCCCTGAAAAGAAAAGCTGAAAGAAAAAGAAGAATGTGTCTTAATATTGTTTTCAGGACATGCTGTATTAAACAAAGTCACTATCCCACACAGTTAGGATTATGAAAGGTCTTCATCTTGATGGACAAAGGTCTTGATGGAAAATGTATGTGCTCTTTGAACACAGTGATCAAATGCACCACAATCAACAGAAGTACCGTCCAGTCATAACAACTAATTACCTCTGGCTTTGTGCTTTCTTTGATGGAGGCTCTTTGACCGCTTTAGCCTCTTTGCAAATCTATCTTTCAAAATAAAAGTTTGATTTTCAGATGCAACTTTCGGGACCCAAATACGGAGCATGCAATACCACCACAGGCTCTGTCACTGGTCATCTTTGCTTCTCAACCCAAAAGCCAAACCAAAAATACTCTGCGGCCTTTTACAGTAAGGTTGTGATGCCAGTGTGACAACCATGATGAGGACGGGAATGAGGAGGAATCTACGCCCTGTGTAAGGTGCTGATGGTTAGTATTGTGATAGTCTAATATTACATGTTTTGCTATTTTTTTGGGGGTAATTTGCAGTTGCTTTTCAAAATAAAACTGTTTTCTAATGCTTCTTTTCGCACGCCCATATTATTAGATTTTCAGAGGTAGGCAGAGTTAAATGTGCCAAATATACCAAAAAACATTGATTTTGGAGCTAAAGAAAAGCTTTTTCTCCACATATAATTGCCACCCTGGGCCACCATCTTTAATACAAGGTTGTAACTGCCAATGTGGAAAAAAAAGCAGCACCAAAAAGATTCTGCACTGAACTGGTCTCAGTCTGAATCAGTTCAAGGATGTTGACTGCCAGGATCCAGTGAAAAAGTGAAGTTTGAAAATATGTTTTGGGAAAGGTTTTTACTTAATATTTAATATATTTGTTGAAATGAAAACTTCACAAAGTCATTTAAAATCAGAAATTCTTAGAAAAGCATATAAATGTGAATTGAAAAGCGAAGCAATAATGACACTGAAATGACCAACGTCCTTTCAAACTGTGGTTTCCTGCTGTATCTGTCTTCATCTTGTAGACAAAGACTTTCAATTTTATTCAAATGTCAGATGTGTTCCTCTTTTGTTTGTGTGTATTTCAGACAAAAACTATCAGCATAATAGTTGTCAGTCGTTCAGCTCAGCTCGGCATATTAGTCGTTCAGTTATGAGCACACTGTGTTTTCCTGTTGCTTTTTGTTCAAGCTGGAAACTAACCGCACTAATCTTTAATCGAGACTTGATCTGCTCAATCAAATGCTGAGTATAAAGCCTATTCTGGAGTGAGTGGGAGACAGCGCGGCCATCAATGTGGAAAGACCAAGTTAAAAGAAATCCTGGCATGTTTCTAAGCAACACACAAATACACGTAGATATAACTGGGAGTGGGAGATTTTTTTCTCCCTCTCTTAGTGTACTCCAGCATCCTCTGATCCCTGAGAGTCCTCCATTTTTCGGTTTTAGTTACAAAACATCTGATGCTCCCCACAGAGCCCTCCGCCTCCAGTCTCAGGGGATCAGTCGACCCTACACACTCTCAGCTCACTATCTACTACTTCCCATTCTTCCCTCTCTCCCACTTATTTTTATTGCAATTCAAATAGAAAACCTAAAGTTTAATTGCGTCTGGAGTGTACGGTAGATCAAGTGGTGTTCACTGACGTTCGCACTGAGATAATGATAGTGAAAACGAGCAGTGGAAAACCGAGGCTTTGAGCGATTACAGCATCGGTACACTGTGCATACAACAGATGCAAGGTAACATCACATCCTCGACTCACTCACATCAACTGCCCTTCGCTATTTCTCATGTTGATCTTTCGCAGCCCGGTGTCAGACAGCCCTCTGAAAGTCTTTATCTCAGACCAGCAGAGTGCTTGACATTGTCTCCTTCTTGCTGAAGTCAAAGTCAGGTTAAGATCACAAGCTCTTCATTAGTATTCAGGTGTAGGAAAGCACTCTGGAGCTGAGTGGGCCTCAACTTTGGCCAAAGCCTGGCTCAAACAAAGAGCTATTGAGAAGCGAGAAGCAACAAGCATCACAATTCATTATTCACATCAGGGTTAGTCTGCAATATTTTTGAGTCCCTTCAAATGTTGTTATGATTAGAGAATGATGCAGACTCACCATATGACAGACCGCACCCTCACACATTTATTTATTTTTAACCCAATGTAAAGGGTCAGATAATGTAAATCACAATGAAACACATCTCTTGTGTCAGCCCTCTCCATGTGCACAGCTTCAGTCTTGAAGATATTGTCACTGAAGTTTCTTTTCCCACCAAATGAAATTTTATAGTCTGCCATTGTAGGATTTCTGCTGCTACATTACAGCAGGAGCACATGCCCTCCCTGCTATTTGGTATGACAGTCGAGAGCTGAGAGAACTTCTCTAAATCTGTACTGTACTGTCACACAACTTTTTAGGGAAGCGACTATAACATCTGCTGCCATCTCAGAAGATATTCGTCACTACGTTTTATTCCCCCACATCCTTTTTACGGTCTGAGCCACAGCTGCACCCAGAGTATTCCTTTCAAACTAATGACGCCTGGAATAAGAATTTAGTCTTTTTTCCTTTCTGTGTTATTGCTTTCTTTATCTTCTTCTCTCTCATACTAACTAAAGATATAAATTCCCTCAGACTGACCTTTGGGTTTTGAAAAATTACTAAAGATTTGGATTTCATTTTCTTGTATCCAGACTTATTCTCATGAGCAACGAACTTGTGCTCTGACAAACTGCAGGTATTTTACTGCTGTAAATGAAACGAGCCTGTTTTTTAATGGCTCGTATTACAATGAGATCACCTCTGCTGTCTTTCCCATGTTGGTGATGAGTTTAGCCGTCACCCTCTCCTTCTTAAATGCTGCTTTTTCACAAGTGATAATCTAATTTTACACGTCTCAGGAGATGTGCTCTTCACCTTCACAGAAACACAATATCTTATTTTACAGTGGTTTGTATTTGCTTTGCACTTTGTCTATCATCAGTCTCAATGTGTCTTTCAAGTAAAGGGTGAGTTTTAACAAAGCTGTGAGACTGTCATCACACTGCTAAGAGCATCGACTTGGGGCTTTACACTCCTACTGAAGTTCAGCATCACAGACACACACACCCACCATGTGTTTCTTTTGTCCACACTCTATTGAAACACACCTCCCAACATGCCAGGCAGAAATGAGTAATGCCTCCAGCAGAGATTATATCGGGAAAGAGCGGATGGAGAAGAATGGTTTCATGTGAAGGTATCGGGATTTGGGGGAGTGGATGGTGTGATGGGGAGACGGAGTGAGATAATGCCCCGCTGTTGTGATGATCTGTGAGACTAGGAGCTGTCCCTGTGGATAATACAACTTACATGTTAGAGAGAAATACATCTGTTTATTGCCTGGAGGTTGGTGTGAAAGCCTTTCTGTGTGTGTGTGTGTGTGTGGGTGATACTGGTTGATGGATGGGTGTGTGCTCATCTTAGAGTGGGAAGCGCTTACAGCCCTGTAGCTTTTATGTATATGACAATTTATATTGGGAATTGACTGGTGTGGGTGCTCTGTGGAGTGAGCAGTGTTTGATTGGGAGATGTAGTTAATGTCTACTATATAGGGATGGAAAGAGGGAAGGGAGGTGAGGAGCAATGATTGCATTTTAATCTACAGGTTGAAATACTCCTCCTTTTCTTTATTGTCTGGAGGGATGTGTGTGTTTCAGTTCAATTATGCATGAATTGTTCATATGTTTACGGTTTCTGAATATTTCACAAAAGCAAATGTCTTTACATTGACCGTAAACATTTAGCGTCAGAAGCCACAGTAGTTTCAGGGCAGACGAGTTTACAGATGGAAGCAATGAAAAAGAAATTAGAGTCCGGAGCAGACTCAGACTTAGGTGGTTAATGCTGGCAACATGACTTAACTATTAATCTAGATGGAGGCATGATGGCGGTGTGGGTAAGATGGCGGTTAGATGTTGACTTCAGCTTCAGGCAGCAGCAGGTTTACAGTGCTGAACTAGGACTGGAAAATTAAAGGTTTAATGGTAGTTTGGTTTGATGGGAGGTTGTCTTAAATTTCAGAAAAAGCACAGAAATTCAGGAAATGAGATAAGTGGTGTGGTTAAGAAATGATTTAAGGAGAAGAGAGGGAGTTAAATATTTTTCTACTGAACTTTAATTAAACTGCATTTTCAGCAGTGCTCTGTGTAAATCTTTGTACCTTGATCTTATACAGTAGTTTTGGAGAAAACACTTCCACCAAAGGAGTCACATCTTACGGAGACTTGATACAAGTTTTCAGAGCTATTAAGTTACAGTAAGTGCCTTAACTCACTTCATAGGGGAGAGGAGTTTGTAGTCAGGTCTAACTCTGTGTGATTCACGAGCTCTTGATGCAGTTTATCAATAATTACAAGCTCATTATTTAGTGTAATTCATCCGATTCATTCAAATCTAAACTTTTCTGTCTACCTGCTCACTTTACTTGTTTCCTCTCACATCTTTATGCTAGAAAATTATGTGTGCTTGATGTTAAATGGAGCGTGTGTGTGTGTGTGATTAATGGTTTTCTCACTCAAAAGGAAACTGTCTTGTCAGAAACAGGCCTATTTCAAAGGCACTTCACTTTGGTTTGTGCAATTATTTGGCTTTTAGACGTTTTTCTGGCTTTTTGTATCTGCAAAACACTCAGAGAGCTTCAATATGTGGTAAAATGAGAGTGATATTACATGCCATATTTCTATGAAAATGAAAACAGCCCAACCTGCAGGTGACTTCTGAGAGATTTCCTGTGTTATTTAGATAACGGAGGAGAGAGAGAGGAAAATAGAGGAAAGAGGAGCAGGAACATGGCATAAATTGACGAATCAATAAATCAAACTTGCATATTGGTGTAAATGGTATCAAAAAAATACTGTATATGGAGGACTGTGCTTGTCCATCTTGAATGTGGATCCACCACAGAGAACTGAAGGGACATTGTGCTATTGTTTTAAAGCTGTGACTCAGATGATAGTGTGAGTTGTCCACTAATTGTAGGGTTGGAGGTTTGATTCTCTTCTTGCTCACCGAAAGCAAAATACTGAACAATGATTTGCTCCTGATGGGAGTCTTGCATGGCAGCTCTGTCATCACTGGTGTGCCAAAGAGTGTGTGAATGAATGGTAAAAATTGTAAAACACTGCAGCTCGTCCACAAATCATAAAGCTCTGTTCACACCAAAAGTGAATATTCACCTTGCGTTACTCGTGCAACTACGGCCGAGTGGCCTGATTTTGGAGATTTTGCCATATTCCAGTATACATCATCATCAGCCAATAGGAATACTCCTTCCAGAAGCCGTGACGACCACCACTTCTGCAACTTCCACCATCAACAACGAAGAAGATCACAAATACTGCTGCATTATACCTGTTGTGGAAGTTCCAGAAATGTCGAAAAGCCTCTTTCCTTTTTGGTTTGAGGCCAAAATCATGTCATAAAACTCTTAATGGCCACAGACAGCAACAATAAGCTTATCCTCCATTTCTGCTGCTGAATCTCGATGCTGATTGGTTTTCACAAAACCATGTGATGCAAATCTTTTGCTCAAGTTAAAGGTTTTTTACCGTGTGGACGCAGATTTTTGTCTATTCATGTTGCCTGGCAAAAAATCATACCTGTTCACATCTCGGCATTGACCTATTTTATAAAAATAGGAATTTGCTTCATGTTTGGTATGAACACAGCTTCAGGTTTGTGGTTTAATCCCCGGCTTCTACTGTCCACATGTCAAAGTGTCCTTGAGCAAGACATTGAATTCAGAGTTGTTCTTGATGTTAGCTAGCGCCTCACATGGTAGCTCTGGTTCCTTTGTTGTGCGAATGAGTACATTGCAGGCAACAAATCCTGTAAAGTGCTCTGTAGATTTAAGCTAACGTAAAAATAGCCACCATATATGTGCATTTATCATTTTTCTTTGTAGGAACATAAAAAGGCTGTACCTAAGTGCAGTCCATTTGCCACTTTCCACTAAAAGGTTTGTCGTATGGAACCATGGGTCTGCAAAAAAATAGGCGTAAGCTTAAAGAAATGACAAATAAATAAATAAAAACTACTTAGGCACATTAGGGCTCTTTAAGTGATGCAGATCTTCAGAAATAGGAAGAAATTATGGAATAAAGTGTTAGCATGACAGGCAGGTTAATGTGTATATCCTCTGAACAAAAGACATGAACATAAACAGTAAAGGGAAGTAGTAGAGAAATCTCATGTTTCCTTCACTGTAACCATGAAAGTAGTGCCTGAAATCATTTCATAGTAAACTAGCAAGTTGTGCTCTTTTTACCTTTAGCTTTACACCAGTATTCCTTGTTAATATTGCACAGTATACATTATTGTGTGTCGGGCTGGATATACCTGTATACATATATAATACATTTATACTGTAAATATTCTGCTTTGTTGTTACCAGGTAATTTGTGCTGTATCCATTATAAACTCACACTATAAGGCCTTTGTTGCCCTTTTTAAATTAGTTGGTGTTCTAATAGGGTTTTGAGTGGTAACAGAGTGGGAAGTGGTTAGATGAGAGATACAGACTTGTGGTGCTTCCAGGCATGACATTTGAAAAGAGAGAACATGAGCGTCTTCAGCTAACGCGTGCAGTTTCCTAGTCAAAGGTCAGGCGCAAGTGGAGGGCTGAGATTGAGAAAAGGTCAAAGCCCCTTTGAAATCGCTGGTATCAAAATAGTAAGTATTATAAACAAGTGGAACGTATCAGGTCCCTGGACTCATGATGACACAAATTGTACAGTTGGTTCAATGAGAAAACATGATCGATTTTGACCTGAGGTGAAACATTCAAAGACTGTTCTACAATACGATGGAGACTTTGGAAAATCTGCCAGTGAGCTTCTGTTGCCCAGACCAGCAATGGAGAATGTCACCGCACTTATGGCACAGACAGCATAGATGTTAATGTGACATTTAAACCAGACCACACAGTTGGGTGTCTTGGCTTTCAACTTTATATGGATTCCATGTCCCACAGTGCTCTGAGAGATATACTCTCAATTTTTTCTGTCATATGGATGACCTCACATGGCCAGCATTTGCATATCATCAAAAATTCATATTCAGTTTTACATCTAGTATTTGCATTACTATGTTTCAGAAAGGTGCCTTTGAATAATATTAACTGAACCCGATTATTTAAGTCTTCAGTCAGGAGGAAATGCTGCCATTGAATATACAGATTAGTGAATGCTGCAAAGACAAATTGGCAAGTGGTGAGCTGCTGATGTAAAAGCTAATGAAGGAAGTTGGTGAGACAGGGGATGCAAAACATTAGGTGAACATGTTGGCTGGAAAGGCGGGAAAAAGTCTGTTCTTCAGGGACATGCTCCACCTTTCTGGTTTGCATCTTTATGGAGATTCATACTGCAGAGGGATAATAAATCCAATCACATTTTAAAGCTTTGCAAGAACTTTTTAAGACCAAGAGGTGCTGACTGTCGTGGACCTTCCTCCACAGTCACTTCCCCTCAACACCAAGACTCCAGAAACCAAACATCACTGACCTCACAAGAAGCTCTTTGTACCCACCATGCAGCTCAAGCACTTGCTGTCATTAAACAAAGTTTAATTTATCACTAAAACTGGGAAGCTGAAATTTTCATTTGGGATTTTAAAATTGTCCTCAATTGAAAGAAATAGAAGTATCGCCGCTTATAGTCTCAGACATTTGGTACTGTAGATTCTGAGTATCTTGGATGGTAGGGGGAAGATTACATGACACACCTGCACCACAGTGCATTGTCATTGTTCTCCACCATCCACTGTTGTTTATCTTTATGGAATCATATGGAAATGATACCAGACTGCTGCAAAGTAACCACACACACTTCTATACACATCACATTGATTGGTTATAGCTTGGTTGAAGACATCCGGTTACTGTGGGTCTTTAATACCATTAAAGAAAATGAATAACCTTCAACCACCGGTCTCACTAAGTCTTTGATTCCTTCCTCCTTGCTTTCTGTGCCATTGTTCGTAGTGTTTTCATGTTGTATTTTTAAAATGTGTTAAAGTACAAACCATTTACACAGAGTGTGGAAGAGAGGAGACGAATACGTATTGATAAGTGATCACATGCATGTGAGTGCACTGGTAGAGCAGCTGAGAGTGAATGCAATTTTGGAAGGTTATCGGGATGGACCAGTTATTAAATGTTTGTATCGATACAGTCTGATCCATTTAATACATTATTGTTTTACATTTATTATTAAGTTTTACCAACCGATTTTGCGATCATTATTTTTTTGACCCACCTAAAGCGCGTAGAGGACCTGTCTTGTAAACTACAAACTACAGTATGAGCTCCCTGGATGTCATGCTAAAACGCACTGTATCATGATATGGGTGTGAATCGTATCGCATCGCAAAATGCCACATATGTATCCTTAATATATCGGATTGGAGCCATTGTATCGAGATGCATATTGTATCGGCCTTATACCTAAGATGTCCAACCCTAACTGTTTGTTAGAATCTGGCAATGTTCAATCATTTTAGTGACTTATTTCTTTTGTCCCAATCACAGGTCCTCTGTGGTCACATTGTGCTGTTCTGCAACATTTTAACAAGTTGTTCACTGTATTTGTACAAGTTGATATTATTGTAGTTTTATTTTCTACAATCATTTTTTTTTATCACTATAAAAGGGTTCTGGTTTTGTCTGTAGCTGAGGTGTCTAAAGAGGCACTAAGGTGCCTGTGAGTGGTTTTGAGATCTTATTTTGTTTGTTTATTTTCTACTCTATTTGCACTCATGCAAATAGAGTAGTGGGATATAAGATACTTGTCAATCTGTAATTATTTCTAATTACTTCTAAGAGCTTCTTCAGTTATGATGCTTTTGGGATACAGCTTTTAAACTGAAGAAGGCTCATATGGTGGATTTTACAATTATCTTATCCTTCAGGTACTTTTGGAAAAGCAAAATAGGAGAAATACTGTGAAATGAGCGGACGAGAACCCAAAGATACCCATCATACCTCTTTTAGGTTTTGGAGCTACTCTCCTGAAGGACTGTGTTTGAATTTCTTACTTGGATGTGCAGATTTTATGGATTACTGTTCAAACACATTCATGCAAAGGCTTCACTGAGCCCATCTTCATCAGTTCAACAATGTATTTTGCCTCCCATAAAGTAGTGGCAAACTTTGGCTGAGGCAGTCTTGTTTCTGAGACAGAAACCTAATAGTTTCTGACAGGGTGTGTGATTTCCTCAAAGCCATTTAGATATGGCCTGGGTCTCCTTAGAGCTAAAGACAGGATTCAATAAGTAATGCCTCAGCAGGCCCCAGCACCTGGCGGTCCCCGTCACCCTCTGGCTGACTGTAATCATTTGTGATAGCCCCCGTACGCTTGCTGGCCTCCCAACAGCACATGTTTCACTCAGGCTTTTAGACGGGCATCAAAATGCATTACCTCCAGAGCAGGAGATGGGGAGCTGAATGTGTGAAACCAGAGTGGAAATAAAGACATTAACTCTATCTGCAGACCAAGGTTGCTAAATTGTGCTGAGTGACATTATAGCCTTTTATACATATACAAGGATCATTAATGTCAGTAATGTGTTGTTATGCATAGGTTTTAGTCTGTCAAACGGAAATAAACACAACTTCATGAAGTACACATTACTGCAATTAACATTCAAGGATTACTTTTTCATGAGAGCCAAATAAGTTTTCCTCCTCCTTCTCTATCAATATCCTCTAACTACTTCAGTTTCTCCTTCAAATTAAATAAAAAAAGGTAAATCTTCTTAGGTTTTCTGCACATATTACCATTGCATGGTAAATATGGCCTTAATGACTCGGCAGCGGGGGGCTTGGCTGTTTAATGAGTAGGCTCTCCTGCTCCACCACGATCAAATGAGAGCCTAATTTGATTTTCCCTCTTGACCTCTATTCCTCTTAGAAAACAACAAAGCACAGGGGATTTTTCAAAGGCTTGTGCAGCGATCGAGAAATTCAGAGGTGTGTGGAGGAAGAAGATAATGATGAGAAGATATAAGGTGTATCATACTCCTGTATTACACTAAGATGCAGTATATAATCCATGCATACAGCATAGTATGCACTTATACAAGGTACTCAGGTTTCCTGGGAAAAACATGGTAAAGGAAGAATTTAATTTTTGGGAACCGTCATAATTGGTGATGAATTTAAAGAGAGCTTGATTAAGTGTCGAGCTACCATTTACAGCTGTTAGCTTAGTACAACGACTGGAGAGGTTAGCTTTAAATGGCAAATACAGCCTCAAATGCAAGAAGCCTTCCTCCTGGTGTGAAGGAGCAATGACTGCATGTGGCCTTGTGACAATATGTGATATGCAGGGTGATGGACCAGGGGGCAGACTGACCACACCTCAGTGAAGCTTGTAGTTAAAATCTAACCAGCTACTGTTTGATTCTCTGTATCTGTGCTGGAAAGAGTGTGGCTGAGCTTTGATATTCATTATAAGCATCTGTGCGTCTCGTTGAGGGAGTTATATGCGATTACCTATGTTAAAGCTGGATTAGCAGCTCCTATTAGGCACCAACAAAAAGTTAATTCTGAACTGTAATAAATTAATACACTTTACTAAGTTGGATTAATTTGTTTCACACAACCAGAGAAGGTTGTTTTCATACCATTAACAGACAAGGTGGTATCAACTTACCAAAACAAAGGCACCCGGCACTAGTATTGGGCCCATAGTGAGTGATTTCAGACACAGTATTAGTTTTCATTCTAGCTGTGCATCCAATAAGCAGCCTGAGGAAAACTTTGAGTTAAAGTGTCTCAGCCAATCAGCGGCCTGTACCACACGCTGCATCGTCACCAGCAAATGATCCAATGAAATGAATGAAGTTGGCACACAAGCCTTTCAAGCAGCAAATTCAAGAGACAGACAGAGACAGTAGCTATTAGCTAGTATGATACATCAACATTTCAAAGTAAAGCAGCTTGTTTTCATTAAAGTTTACCAACAAAAGCTCAGAGGAGCTGGAGGAGAAAACCCCTGGCGTTTAACACCGAGCATCTCATCAGTGATACAGTGCGAGTAGCATAAACCAATCTACCGTAATTCCTCGGTCATTTGCGCAAGCGAAGTGATTCCAGCTGATTCTGAAAGTCGACAAGTGGAGCGTTTTGTATATATTACATACATTACAGCAGTAATGCAGGGCAATGGATTCATGCCGTGACGTGCAGCGTCCGTACATGTTATATTACCATAGTGTACGAAGCTCCGCTTGTTGACTTTCAGAATCAGCTGGAATCATGTCGCTAGCATAAACGGTTGAGAAATTATGGCAATGTGATTGACACATGTCACTTTCTGTCACTGGCTAAATGTTCGGGGTAAAGTAACAGTAGGAGTGACGAGTTACCATCAAGCTCGGCCGCCCTCTCCCCATCAAGTCCTCACATAGGTAAGTTAAGCTTACTGCCAAGGTGTATGTATTTGTCCATTTCAGCAATGAGCTGAGGACAGCAACACAAAAGCCAGACAGCAAGGCTAATACTGAGTCGCTGTCCTCAGAAAACCGCTGAAATGCAAATGAAGGGGAACCCATTTCTTTTTTTTTTCTTTTTCTTATTTTAACTGGCTCATCCATTTTTCTGGAGGCCCACCCACAATCAAAATCCTAGCGCCACTAGTGAATGAAGGACTTTTACTTGAAGCGTAACCGGTGCTTCACATTGTGCACAGGAAGTAAAATATATTACTTATCAATAAGATATTTTGTAAGGAAAATGAGGTAACCCCAATGGGTAACTGTAAATGATTGTTTTATATAGAGGTAGTGGGTCTGCTTTCTGGAGACGGCTCTGATTTGATCTCTTAGATGTGGCAGTGGAAGAGACCACTTCAGAAACAGCCAGCAGACCATGGCGTCATTATAGAGGAAAACACACAGTGGGTGTCTAGACCAGCGGTGACAGCCTTATGTTCTGAAAGCACCACATCAACAGGCCACATGTCCAACAGAGGAAAAGTGAGACATCAGATAAAAACCCTTTAAACATCAGATCTACTTCACAGCAACATCTTTTGTGTTTCATTTCCTTTTTTATTAATAAACTGAACCATTGTGTTTGATCCATCTTATCCCCTGGGAAACAATTATATAGACTGAATATACTGGTTTTTTAGGATTATTTGTAACTGTATAAATGCTGGGATTTGTTCCAGAATTAAATGTGTTGAAAAGTCTGTTAAGTCAAGTTTAAGGTTGTCCTTTTTATTACTTATAAATCTTTTTTCAATTCGGTTTTACATCAACATTTACGTCAAACCCTTTGAAAAGAAAATAAAAGGCAGAGAAATTACGTAAAAATTAGGTTTAATGCCTTAATTTCTGTTTGTCTGGAGAAGGTCAGTTGAAAGCAAAGGCTATTTTCAGCCATGCTGTACTTCACATCTCTAGCTGCACATGCACTTACTTGTTAGTTCATTGACAGTCTCCTACTGTTGCTGCTGAGCTCCCTCGGAGCGCTTCTGGTTCTGAGTGCCCCACTCAAGGGCAACTCAGGAATAGTTGTTGAGGGAATGACAGCTCATAACTCATTCAACTTCATCACTTAAGTTGTATTGACTGATTTGAAAATTCAAGGCAAGACTTCCCTGGGCGAAAGCTACTTTTCCAACAATATTAAACATGTAGTCATTATCATTTCACCTGAGAGTAAGAAAAATCTAGACCAAAACACCAAAAAAAACAGGTTTAAAGAACTAAATTTTTATTAAATCTTTACTCCTGTTCTTTGCCTCGTGATTGTTTGTACAATATATCAAAAATGCAGGAACTGCAAATTGACTGTGCTGCTTTTTGTGCTTTTCAATGCAAAGATGCACTACATATTAACAAAAGGGAATGTAAGGATCTTGCAGTGTTCAGATGTACATTACATTTTCTAAAGACGCTGAATTACATGGTTTCTGAAGGCGGTGAATACATTCTCCTCAGCAGGGCAGTGAGACAAAATGCTTTCATGACACCTGCTGGTGCAGCGTTCTGCTATCTGGACTCTGCTCCTTCTCCCCCATCATTCATCCATCAACTCAGCGGTAGATGCACAGAGCACAGCCACTCTCCGTTTGTCGGTGCCCATCAGACGTGGTTGCATTCCCATTACATGCCTGCTGACCTCTCTGAAGGCTAAAATAAACTCGGGGGGTGTTGCAAGAAAATGTCACAAAGGATAAAATATTGCCTACCTACTGAGCAAGATAAGGAAGCAAAGAATCAGAGGGATTAGATCAACACTGTGTCCTTTATCACCTACTGTTGTGTTGCTGCTGAAAACATGCAGCAAACAGAGGACTGTCAAAGCTTTGGAAGAACAAAGATGACATGAGAGAAAAGGCAGAAGAGAGGATAACAAAAGATTGGCAATCAAGACAGAATCATTTATTTCTTCTCCTGTTAATGAAACACAGGTAGTTAAAACCAAGCAAAACACAGGATAAATTAAAAAGAAATCACTTTGCTGTAAACACCTTTTTTGTTCTCTACAGCCTTGCTAAATTCAATGTATTCAATCTGGAGGAAAAATAGAGGTTGGGTAAAGTCCTGGTTTTAAAACCATCCCTAAATCACCATGCTTTTATTACAATGCGTTGTTGGATTAGGACGTATTATCTGATAAATCAATTGGTGAATGAATAAATAAATAAATAAATGATAATAAGAGACCACCTGTGCATAAATGTCTTGATTAAATGTCCCCCAGAGACACTAATTTATTCTCCCATATTACATCGTACCTGGACATAAAGGGCACTTCTCCCTGATGGAGAGCACCTGGTCACAATCATGAGTAGTAGCTGAACTCTATTGACATGCTGATTACTGATTCTGATTAAAACATAAGTCTAACGGTGAGCAGACAAGCATGTGTGCAAATCAATTCAATAAAAATATTTCTGCATTGCATGTGTTTAAGCACAAGTTGCATCTGGTTCATACAGCACACCACGTTAGAGATATTTTCCAGAACAATGGCTTCTGGTTATTGAATGAGAAACACCTTGTTCTGTTAATAATGATTGTAAATCTTTTCATTTTATCTCTGAGCATTTACAAAACAAAGATTTATACCAGTGGTAACGTTTCATTGGTTGGCTTTTGTGCTCCCAGACAATCAGAGAGCAGAACAGCTCCCATTAGGGTAATTGTGACAAAACTTTTTTAATTAGTCGCCTTGGCAACCGTGTAGGACGCTTTATTAATTCTTTTGTGTCTGGGTGTGTTCATGTCTTCCTTTAGGCATTTCAGTGACCACACACACACACACACACACACACATGCATTGAGAGTTCAGTCCAAGTATGTCAGACGTTGCCTCCTCCGAGCACTCATTGGTAGAATTGGTTGTCTGTGTCGTTGTGTTGGTTGGTATTCATCACTTACTCGGTGTGTAAATAGCTGTGGCCCTGGAGACAGCTCCAGCTCTCACTCCTCGCTTGGCCATTTCCCCAGACCCCTGCTATCCTGCTCAGTCTAACCAGCTGCACGCACTGTGTCGTTCTCGTAGCGCGAGCGAACGGCACATCCCGGTCAGTCCTCCTCCTCCTCCTCTTCCTCCTCCTCTCTCATTCACACCAGGATGGTTCTGCCCTCCTAGCTGAGCACAAGTCCACTTCAGCAGTTGGCAAGTTGCATTTAGGAGCGAAACGGTAGGTTCTCCCTCTGACCAGATTGCTCTCATCATTCCGCATCAACTTGGCTGCACGAAACCTGCACGATGACAGTAAGCGGACTTCATCCGCGCGTTATGCTCCTACTGTGCTTCATCTCCACCGCTGCGTGCAATACGTTTGCATTCACCGAGGAGCCCTCTGAGAGAGCGGGGAAGGCGGACGGGTACTGTAGTCGGATATTACGGGCTCAGACCAATCGGAAGGAGGGCAACAACGAGTTTCGGCTCCGCGTTGAGGGAGACCCGGAGAGCTACCAGCCGGGGAGCACATACAGAGGTTGGTGTTTGCCCGCCAGAAACGCGCAGTTCGTTGGTTGGCACTATGTGCGCAGTACCAATAAATACTAATCCACAGTCAGTAAGCTGTGCAAACTTCAAATAAGTTCCAGCACGATCTACTTTTGATGCGTGCCTCAATCTATATATACTGCACACTAAATAAAAGGTCACATCATTTTACTCTCAATCAAATGTGAACACTCACGAGTAAACAGTGCTCTTCAGATAGTTTTTTATGTTTAAAAGTGGGTTTTTACAAAGCTGAATCCCTATGTGAACTCATGCATGCTTTTGGTATTCTCTTTCACAGTTAAAACAGATTTCTTAAAAGCCAGGCTTCTTTCCTCTGAAGTGAAAGTTTTTTTTTGAGGGGGTGCATTTAATGGGCATGTGCCATCTGCTCTGTGATCTTAAAGGCTTTCTGACAATATGTTGCACTGCAGTTGGATCGTTCTTATCTGCTTTAATCCTAAATACTTTTATGTAATCAAAACAGCAGCTGAATTAGCTCGAGGTGGGGAGATTACAATCACCCACACTGTAAATTAGGAATTTTTTGTCATAACCTAAGAAGTTTATTAAATTGCCAAATACAGCAAGTAAAGAAAAAAATCCCAAAGACAATGGTCAAGCATCTTTCGGCTATACTGTCTGCAGACATATTAGAGTCTATGCTTTATCTGTGAGAGCTCAACACATAATGTTATACGTAAATTAAACACTCCTCAGGAAGCGAATTAATTAAACCCACTTTAGTCTTGTGTTCAGAATAGGGATTATAGTTCAGCTTTTTTCTTTGTCAATTGATGCATCCTTCTTGTTTGGTTTCATTCAGTGTCTGTGACTGCAACCAGCCCCTCCTACTTCAGAGGGTTCACTCTTATAGCCCTGAAGGAGGGCACAGAAGGAGACAAGGATGAGGACTATATTGGAAATTTCCAGGTAAGGTAGCGGCTAAAGATATGGCTGTAGTCTGAGTATCAGTGTGGTAATTAATTACCCCATCACTCTTCCAGGTCTGCCACACTGTAGTTAAAGCTTGGCCTTAAATGTCTACCCTTCATGTCAGTGATACAATACCTTTTAATTTAAGTCTGAGCAGCCACAGAACACTGGCCCACACAGTTAACCACTCCAGGCTTAACTGTAATATATATATATATATATATATATATATATATACCATCG
>OOFC01001214.1:0-13390 GCA_900323345.1 Pseudochromis fuscus | reverse complement strand
TCCCCTACCTCCAACACTGTGCATTACATATGTGGAAAGAGAGAAGAAGATCCTCTGTGCACAGCCCTCCTGTCTTCAAATGTCAAAGTGTGATTATTCTCACCTCACCTCCTCTAACAGGCTTGATATAGTGTATGAAAAGAGCCTACCCTCAGCTCAGCTGTTGTGCTTTGCCAGTACATGTGTGCAGAGTTTAAGAAGTCATGTACGTATGCAGAAGAGCCGGCATACAGTCCATGTATGTAGGAAGTGTACAAGTGGAGCTGTTGAGAAGCTAATTACCATTTTATACCGGGAGGTCCAGCTGGAGTACTGTAGGGAGGAGGGAGCGAACGGAGAGGGGCCAAGAGTGCGATAGAAATAAAGGCAAGGCAAGGAAACTGGTGCTGCTACGCACATGTGATAACGACCAAATATGTGAGGGCTTTGTAATTATAATGCAGTGTGAAGAGTCGAGTGGTGGAGAGGAGGAGAAGATTGGTTGGTGGGTTATGTTCATGTGTGTGAGAGTTTAACGAGAGGAAGGAGAATTAACATTTGCTACAATTATTTTATTTCTAATTGGTTGTATACATCCAGCATTACAACACGTCCACTGTGTAGACCTACATTGTAAATTAAAAAATGGACAAACCTAAACTGTGTTCCCAACCTTTAAATTATTCTCTCTTTCTTGTTGTGTTGCCTTTTAGTTCATTATGTCCTCTCAGTGAAAATTTCTTTGATCCAAGTCAAGGCTGCAGTTTGAAGAAATTCATTATGCTTACACAGAGCACAACACGACAGCTGGGTTTTAAAGAGTTTGAAAAGAACTGAGAAAGTGAGGAATAGGTTTCAGCTTTATTAATGTTGTGCTGTTAGAGAAATACTGGAGTATAGTCAACAACAGTAAAGGGGATGTAGTATATAAATATATATGTCTGAAAATGAAAGACTCACATATGGACACCCAGTCTCACCCAGAGCCAAATCCACGTCTGCTCAGAAATCATATGTTTTCTCAGAGCAGACCGTGGAAAGAAGCAGTTGTTAAATGGGTTTAACAGCATGTGTGGTGTCCTCTTTTTCAAATTCCTGCTAACCTGTCGGTTTCAGTTGCTTCCCACATAAAACCCTATTATTTCACTGAGCCTGTAGTACAATTCATGAGGAAGTTCGCACAGCAGTCCTCAAGCTGCTCTGATCACAGTCTCTGCCATGCTGTGGCACTCTCTGTGAACCTGAGCTTTGAATATGGGAGAACATAAAAAACAGGAACATTTTTTTGTCCTGTGTGCATCTCACATCTCATTACACAGCTTTAACAGCAGCAAGGTTTTTACTCTCCTTTATTTTTCTTTGCAATTGATTTCGTGCTGTTGTTATTTAATGCCAACCTTGAGCGTGCGCCGCAGCCATATGGCAGAGCTCGGTGCGAGAGGACACTAAACATCAGGAGTAAAGAGGGAAAACACTACATCATTTAAATGACAGTCATACGTGGATGGGTGTGGAGTGCACAGAGAGTGACAGATGAAACAGGTAGATGTGTGACCACAGCCTTTTAGATGTTGGGATCAAAAGTAAGAAGAATGGATATGTCATTACTGGGACCTGTTTTTGATTAGACTCCTGCCAGGTTTTTTAGAAGCTGAAGGTGTCTTTCACAGAGCAGATGATCACCTGCCTCACTATGTGACAGAGCAGCATAAATAAGCTGCTGTCCAAGGAGATATCTCTCTATCATCACCTGCTCCAGTCTTTCATGTTTTATGTCTCTTATGTCAAAAAAGCACACACACACTGGCAGACACACCATTCCTCCATTCAGAAAGAGCTCTGGGTGGACCAGCCTCCAGGCATTGAAAGAAAAGAGAAAGAAAAGAAGCCGCAACAGAAGACGTCGAGCTTTATTTAACATACAGCTCATTTGAAATCTGCTGGTGTGCCCCATCTCAGCCGTCTCAGGACAGCTCCCGACTTGATGAAAAGCACTTTTATTGAGCTCTCTGGGGAGGTCAGCTGCCACTGTGTGTGTATGTGGGTTTTTTGGCAAGAGCGTAAACCAGCGGGGGAATGCTGGCGATGTCAGATGAGACATTACTTCTCAGCGGGGTGAGATAATAGGACAAGACGAGGCAAATTGCTATGTGGCGATACGAGGGGTGAAATCATCAGGACGATCTGATATTAAAGTAACATTTAACTTCTGTTTAAATTTTGCCATTTGCAGTCACTTTTCAAACGTCCACATGATGTTATAGAGTGATGCTGATTATTGTTTTTTGGATCTGGTCAGCCAGTGGTGGAGATGGAGGTGCTCTCCTTGATTCTTGCATCAACCCAGAAACACAACTCAAGTTTTCTAGTACGGTAATTGATCATTATCTGTAAGAGGTAGAAGATTTGAAAACTTAGGATTAAAAGAAGAGCATTACAGGTCACTGCACCACAAATTGTTTGACTGGTGTTCAATGCATTCCCACAAAACTTCACTGGTTTTAGTGTGTGTTGCAGTCCAGTCAGGCCAGGCCAGGATGCTTGTTAGAAACCATGGGAACATGGAGAGGGAGTGTGTGTCTGTGGAGTGTGTGTGGGAGGTGGGGGGGTATAATCCGTCAAACCGGGATAGGTTGCAATAGGTTGCATACACATGGATTGCATGCAAACGCACACAGCTCCCAGACTCCCCTTTTCACTCTGCCTCTGACTCGAACAGTCACACATACACAGACACACTTTCAGTGGGAACTCATTCATAACATGGCATGACAAAGGAAATTCTCTGCTGACAGCTTTATGGAGTGAGAAAGTTCCCTGTCTTTACTGCCCTGATGTCACTTCCTATCAAACAGATCCTCGGTCTCTGGGCAGGGAATATTAGCTGGCTGGCTGTGCTCCCTCATGCAGTCAACTCGACTAATTTTCTGTCCAGTTAAAATCAATGAGATGCTTAGTATCTCAGGTGTGCAGTTGATTAGAGAGGGCAGCATGCATTTGGGCTCCTCAGTATGAACGCAGCCAAGTTTAGGGGACATTTTTAATGCTGTCATGATTGGGCATCTGGAAGTTCACTTTCTGATAGGGCACTGAAGCGTTCAAAGGAATTATAATTTCCACAAGGCCTTTCCTTTGAGTCCTGATGAGAATGAGAATATCAGCAGGTGCAAATGTTACAGATGATGGTATTTTTCTTTTTCTAACTTCACTTCACTGTGGGAAATGCCTCAGAACCAACATCTGAGGCTATGATGACACCAAATCTGTCAGTGACAGACCAGTTGAGCCCTGCTTGAGGCTATGCCCATCTTATTATCATGGTCCACCGACCCCTTCCCACTTATTCCTGCTTTCTTCCTGTGAGTGATTACTCGCAAGTCCACATGTATCTCATAAAGCAGCAAATGTACGCGGTTGTTCGACACGGTGTCAAGGTGAACTACTCCCCAAGTTGCACGGTGTCTGCTTTTAAGATAGCTTACATTTGTGTAACACTGGTCAACACGTCAACACGTTCGCTGACCAGCAAAATGCTTGTGCTTCTTCAAGTCAAGGCAGTGTTGTCACTCATTTAGGACACCGAGGGCCTACTTTCAGCGAAGGTAGAGCAATGGCATGCTTGAACAGTTCGTCCTTGGATGTTGTCCACCATTTCTCAAGGGTACAGGCTATTAAACCAATCAAACTCAACATCAGGTTAATAGGGAGTGAGGTTTCAGCACAAGTCCTGGAGAACGAGATTACATCCCTGTTAAACAAACAAGTGATTAGAGCCTTCCCGAGTGAGGAGGCTCGTCAGGGTTTTTACACCAATTACGTCCTCACTCCACAGAAAGGGGGCTCATCCCTTTGTCTAATTTTAGATCTTCGTGTGTTTAACAAGCACTTATGAAATTACATGTTGAGAATGTTGACACAAAGTGCTCTGTTGCCCAGCCGATTGTTTGTAATGACTGGTTGGCTGCAGTTTACCTCACACACAAGAAATTTTTGGACTTGGGTCTTCATGTGATGAGGGACTAAACTGTATCTGTGTCCTTGATGGCAGAGTGAAAATGCCACCTTGCTCTGTGCCCAGGGGTCTCCCCCAAACTTCTGTCCAAGCTCACATAAATGCTGCAAGTTTTGTTTTTAACCCAGAGCATTTTTTCTCCCATAAATTCGAGGGGCATCATGTCTTGGTGACCACAAACATTTCCACTGTGGTTGGTTACATCAACGGGCAGGGCAGCATTTGTTCTCCTTAGCAATGCAGAAGGCCCAAGACATAACCTCATGGAGAAGCTCAAGGCTCTTGTACCTTTGGGTAACATATGTGTCAAGGTACAAATCTGCTATCTGGAGTCAACTCACCCACAGAGTGGAGACTTAACCCTCAGGTGATGGCACAGATCTAGAAACCACCCAATGCCGTTTTCTTTTCTCCCTGTCAGATGCAAATCGACCACGGGGTGTTAATGCTCTGACCGACCCACGGCCAAACTCTCTGCTATATGCTTTCCCATCTCAGCGTGATCTCCACAGTCTAACCACAGTAAACATGCAGGGTTTTTCTAATTTACCTTGACTGTGGGCATTCAAGCATTGGATTGCAGTAAACAATCCGCTTTTGGCATATAAACTATACCCTCTACCCATCATAGGGATCTTCTGTCTTAGGATCTGGTCTGGTCTTAAGATCCCTGGTCTGACAGATAGGACATCAATTATATTTGATGTTATTGGAGCTTCTGTAGTGAAGAGTTTCACTCAACCAGGGATGATGTTCGGTAACCCTTAGCTTTGAAACACATTTTGATTCCCCAAGGTAACGTGTGTTTTGATTGGATTGCCCAAATTACTAGACACCTACCTTTCAGCTCCAGGTGATTGACAACTTCAGTTTAAACAAAAAAAAGAGAAGAACTGCACAATTTGTCACCCTCACTACACTTTATTAATCACTTTGCTGTTTGGTTTCAAAGGCCTTAACTATCTTTATTGAACTGTGTTGTGAGGTCCAAAGGAGTTTGTGTCGGTATCATTGACACAGTGACAATGATTGATTGTTTTCCAACAATGGAAACAATGAGTAGTTCAACTTCAGTTTGTTGTTTTCTTTCTCACTCTGACACTGTTGTTTCTAACCTTTGTCCCTGTGATCCATTGAAATGAAGCACCATGTTCCTTCATGGGATTTGTAGGCATCTCAACATAGGACAGATTTCTGCCTAAACTTCTAAGACTATGAACCAAACCAGAATAAGTAAATCTATCCTGAGCTTCAAGAGAAAAGTTAAGCTCCTCTTTCATCCCATTAATCATACGGATACCCATCCCATTACAGTTGGACCCATTTGTTGATGTTTAAACCAGTGCGTTTGAGAATTCAGGTAGGTAATTAATGCAGCAATTCGATTCATTTCATTGCAATTGGTCCTAAAGTGAGCAGATAATCACAAATGGTTCAAGACTAACATGGTTTATTTTTTTGTCTACTCCACTGACGTCTCCCAAAAATGTGTAATTAGTCTCAGTTTCATCTGGTGATTATGTTTATAGGTACTTGAGCTGACAGAAAATTAATGAGAAGTGATCGAGCACCAAATGAACAAAATCACATGTGGATGTTTCACCTGCTTCTGTGGCAGGTTTTTGTCTGAGGACATTTATGTTTCTCACTAATGACTCGATGTGTCTGTCTGTGCCTCCTTTACAGATAATTGATGAGGAGGAAACGCAGTTTATGACCAACTGTCCCCCTGCAGTGACAGAGAGCACTCCTCGCAGACGAACCAGTATCCAAGTGTTTTGGACTGCGCCCCCTAGTGGTTCTGGCTGTGTTGTTCTCAAGTATGTATACAGCAACGGATGCTGAGCCTGTCTAGCAGAGGCAAGTCCTCAGCTCAAACACTTGCAGATACACTATATACCAGGAAGGGAGGATAGAAATGACTTGTGACTGGCTACCTTTCAGACAGCCAACAGCATGTGTTCTTGTCATTTTGGCGACATGAATGTTCATTTGACACTGAGTTTGTTTTTGCTGCTGGTACATGCACGTGCAAGGCAGTAGTGTTTATTTTTTAAATTAATGTTAACATAAATGGCCAGCTGTAGTAAACTCCATGACCTTTTGATAGATCTGAAAACGAGTGATGGTGATGATACTGTGGTGCACTCAGATACAGTGGCCAGAAAGAGAAGAAGCTATCTTGATCTGGTCATTCAGTTTTATGCAATTCTGTCATGCAAAAATGAAAACAAGAATTTTACATGGTAACTGTTAGAGATGTAAGGATACACTCAACTCACAATACGATTCGAATCACGATTTTTAAGAAAACTAGATTGAAGTCAAAACGCAGATGATTATTGATTATTGATGATTATTATAATGCACATTTTTTTGAGGTATTTCCTTTCAAAAAGTGACACTGAAAATGTCTTTTTAAATAAATAAATGTCGAATTTGTAATTTAATTTACTTTATTTATGAAAACACTTTTTTGTCAGCACACAGCACAGTGGTGGCTTTTTATCAGAGGCTTGAGAAGTGTTTCGATGTCCTCAGCATCATGGATGTCTGTGCTAGCTAGACTGTCAATTTCACAGGCCTAGCAGGCCTAGCATCAAATGTCGTTGCTTAGAGCGAAGCAACGACACATGGTAACCTGCCCCCTACTGTTTAAAAAGTGTATCCCAATACAAAGTTTGCTGTATCGATTTAAATCCCCCCTTGTATCATTTTTTAACCAATTCAGGATATATAGCTTTACATCCCTAGTAACTGTGTATCCTTTTGAACTCATGCTTATAGTCAGAATATATTTACAACAGTTTTGAAGTGAGAGAGAGGTTGACATAGCATGATGATTCTATTTTAAACATTTCATTTTCATCTTTTTAACTAAATGAACTAAAACATCAGTTCATTATCCAGTTTTAAGAGTTAATATGTTATATCTCTGTGACTGGTAAGCTGTACCACCAACAGATATATCCACTAGCGTAACATCATGGGTACAGGCCCTGGTGCAGATATTTTTGTTTGTGCCTCTACCCCCGCCCGAAACACAAGCGCACCTCGTGCACGCTACACGCAGGCACACACACGCAAACACACGGACAAACTCACGCACAGCCACTCAAGAGAGGCTAGGCTAACGCTAAACGTGATGCTACGTTTTCTCGTCAATTTCCATCCGCTTGGTTTTTTTTTCTTGCTGAAATGAGAAACAACTTACCTCATCATGACTGACAGGTATCAACGTGATTGGACAAATGATCATTTCCTCCTCCCATACCAGCCACTCAGCGTTACCTTACCGACCCGCCACAAGCTATTCTGTTCTCAATAAGAGGGCCTGTGGCAATTCTGGACAGCTTCTTTTTTTTTTTCTTCCTTCATGGGCCCCTGGCGGAGTCTGGGCCCCAGTGCAGCTGCACCCGTTGCACCATCCATATTTACGCCACTGGATATATTATGTCTACTTGTACAGTAACACTTTGTCGTTCTTTAGAAGCTAAGTACACTGAACTGCAGTTTTTATTGAATTTACGTCCTCATTTATTTTCATGAACTATTCATTACTTTTATTAATCATACAGCTGATTGACACCAATCAATGTTGCTGTTGTAAGTCCTTTGGGTTTGCGTGGATGGAGAAGGGTCGCTGTGTACTGTGGAATACAGACGCTGACAGAAATCCATTTAATAATCATGTACTTTACAACAGGGACATACTGAGAGGACAGGATGTGGAAAGATTATGGGGGAGGGTCACAAGGGCTCCTAATCAATGCATTATTTAACTGTTTGTGTCCTCAGTCGGTTTCTCTGCTGCGTGGTCTACAGCTCTGTTGTTCTTTTGTACAAAAGGATGATAAAACAAAGGCTACATTTCTTAGTAATTCACACTCTGATGTGTCTTCTACACTGTTGAATTTTCCTTTTCTGTGTCTCTGTGGTTTCCATTATTCTTGTTCTTCTTTTTCTTCATGACCTGCCCTCTCAATAACCTCTGAGCTTTCCTGTACTCTCTGTCCTTATCAGTTTTTTTTCCCTCGCGCTCTGACTCTCCTTTCATCCCGCTCTTTGTTTTCATCTTCACTATATGTTGTTATCATAGTTTTCTCACAGCAGGTCATGTTGTATGATACGAGTGCTCTCCTCACAGAGACAAGTGGGATTATAGCAGAATTGTATTCAGTACAGCACGTGGATAGAGGAAAAAGTTGGAAGTGTGACAGTGAAAGCACTCAACCTAGAAAGAGATACTTGAGAGTGCGGAGATGTGGCTGTAATACCAGCGCACAGACAGTGTGGGACTGAGAGAGTGAAGAGCTTACAGTTTGAAAGAGCTGTCTGTGAAAATCACAATTACAGGCTGGCAGTGGGTATTTGTCTCTGTTCTTCACCTTCTCTGCAAAAAACACAAGTCCTAATAAAATCTTATTTATCTGAGAAAGTACAAGTGAGAGAGGACTTTCTTTTGGATACAAACTGTTCAGTGGGAGAGATATTCCTATTCTCTGGCTGTGTTATTACACTCCCAAATCAACAGCGAAACATTAATACATAAACACACACATACTGCACAATCAACAAACTTGCACAGGAGGGACCGACATGAAAATGTGAAACGCTTGATCCTAGATTGGCCTGGAGATGACAATTTTACTACCACCACAGAGAGGATACATGTTTTCCTTCATATGTCAAAAGTCTTGTGCCCCTGTCCTTCAGTTTGCTTGCTTGTAAAATATCATTGTTATCTAAAAAAAATACAAAAATAACAGCTGGGCATGGAATCACAAGTCTGTGTGTGTGTGTCTGTGTGTGTGTGTGTTTCTGTTATAAAAACCTCCTGTGACTCACATGCCGTCCCAGGACTCCTGCTCCTCGTGAGTGGTTTGCTGGAGTATAATTGATGGGCAGTCAGTGTCTTTTAGATGGAAAGACTGAGCTTGTGGTGGTTTGGTTTTGTCAAAGGTTGGTCCATGATGACAGGGTCAGGGTAGGATGCTCGGGCAACCTCCTGAACTCAGTCTTACCATCTATTTTCAGCTTTCTTACATGCTATGATCAAATCACACCAAGACTCCCTTCATTGCGTCTCCGTTGCTGGTGTCCCACTCTTGTCTGGATGGAAATGTATTCTTGTACTTGAAGTTTTTCTGGGTGCTGTGGAACAGACCTCCTCACTAATAAGGTCTTGTTATAGCTGAATCTATGCAGTTGAATTTTTCTCACCCTCACCTTCACGGTACACTCACAGTTGGGTGCGGGTACAACCCCTTGTTTCTCACAATTCATATCAGAGTATAATCCATATATTGTTGTCGCCATATTGTTTCCATTTGTTTGTGCAAAGCAATTTGGTTGGCATTTCCTGTGCAAAATGAAGGGTAGAGAGTGATGTTTTTTTGATTTGCTGTGTGATTGTATCGGTGATCAGGTGAATGTCACATCCACATGTAACTGTCAGAACCTGTTTATCTCCATCAACACAACACATCAAAGACAGGACGTTACAGTCGAGCAGACCCACATTAGTTAAAAACATTTGCTGCTGCCCAGTTGACTTGTACATGTATTAAATCTGTTGAAAATGAAACAAAATGAATTAATTTAATATCCAGCTGTAGTGGGAGCAAATACAAGGAAATGAAAATCATGTAGCCAGAGCCGAGAGAACAAAATTATAATTTATTTTCTTCTTTTTATTTATTTATTTTTTCACAAGTAGCTGCAATAAGACAAAATCTGCATCGCTCGTTTTCTCTCCACCTCTTTTTCTCTCATTCTCTTTTCTTTCTGTTTAAGCTCTCACACATTCATATACTCACACACACACACACACACATACACACACATTCAAATCAGTGTACTTTTGGGGTGATTGGGATCGGCGGTGGTGTGGATCCAGCAAAGTGAGATAGAATTTAAATTGGATGTTAAATAAGCATTACTCTGCCTGATTGTCTGGCCAGTCCTGGAAAGTGGGCAGGCAGTGAGGCAGTGACTGTGCTCCTCTCTCTCTCTCTGGGAGATATGTGAAATTGGGGTGAGATTGAATTAAAGTGTGAACAATTAGAGATGTGCTGGTGGTTTCACTTACCTTGAATCATTTCATCCATGTTATGAGAGGGCAGTTTATCCGCAAAGTCTAATCTTACACCAATGTACACTTGATAGTAGTGTATGTTAGAAAGATGAGTGGTGCGTATGAAAAATAAAAGGACGATTTTCAATGAGAGACTGATGATAAAGAGAAGTGATGGTCGATGTGAGAGGGGGAATAGAAGTGTGTATGAATTAGTATAATGTATGTGGGACAGAATGACTGTAATGTATTTGAAAGAGTATAATTATGTCTGTGTGCGAGTGTGACAAAGTGGGAGAGTGATTTTCTGTGGGAAGGACTGACAGTGCATGTGGTGGTAGCATGTCAGGAAGTGTTTAAGGAAAAACAAGTTAAACTCAAGAACTTCAAATTCACCCTTTTTTAATACATATGTTATTCTGATAATTCAACTGCACCATACAGTCCCGCTACATGCAATGGTCATGAAACTGTATAATGCGAGTACATTAAACATAGCTGAAGTAGCAGCATATGTAAATGAGTATGGTAATGAGAATAAGAGAATGTGATCAGGTTACAGTGATCCAGTGCTATTTTTTTGGTTGCTTCGTGGCAGACGTGCCTTTCTCATTCATCATGTTCTTGTACCCGGTGTGCACAATATGACCTACCCTGAAATTGAAGTTTTACAATGATTACCTCCTGTTTCTTCCATTTTGGTGAAGCTGACTTGACATTTTTATGAGCAAAAAACGTTTTTCAGAGTAATAAAAAATACATTTCGCATCAGATCTATAGTTAAACCAAATGATTTCAAAATCAGAATCAGAAAGTTAATTGTTGAAATAATCATTTGAAATTCTAAAAGCCAGCTTGGAGAGATTTGATGCTATTTCACCTTAAAATTAAAAATAAGGTTGATTCTCTATGTTCTACTTAGTTAATGAATATTTTCTGTGGGTTCTGACATCAGCTCAGCTCAGCAGAGCACAGCGCTGCTCAGCATCGCCTCATACTCCAGAATAAATAGTATCCAAACTGTCCAGCTGGATGGGGCCCACCTGGATCAGATGTTACCATAGCACCTCCATCCAGGACCCCATTGTTGGGGTTTATCCCCATGGAAACCTTCCTGAACCCATGACTGGTAAAAAAAAAAAAGAAGAAGAAGAAGAAGAAAAAAGGCTGGTGTTTGTGAGGAAGTTAGGTCCTTGGAGGCTTGTTTTCTGTTGTTGTTTTCTCAAGTCTTCTGGCCTCTGAAAAGGTTTGTTTGTGGCTGATTTACATGTCAAGGCCCCTCTCAGACCTGTGTTCCCCAACCACCCGGTGGAACAAGCCTCTGAGACAGCTCAATCTAGAGACCCCCCCACCACCCCACCCATCCCCAATGCCAGATCTCACATTTGGGGTGCCTTACTCTCGGCCCGTCAGTCAGTCCTTATCGTCACAGTGCGCTGTATGGTGTATCAGTGTGCTCCTGTGCGTTGCCTTAGGGACTTTCTTCAATGCAAAAATCACTGGTTTGATTGCCGTCTTTCCCTCTTTCAGTTTTTCCTTCAGCTTTTCAACCTGTCATTTCTGTATACATGTATATCTTAATGGTGATGCATGCTTTTGTGGGCTTTGTGGGAGTTATTGAAAGCCTCCGTCTGAAAGACAACCTGATTTAGAAATTTCCCTGTGGGCTTGCGTACTTGCTTTTTCATAAGTATACACTGAAAAACAAGAAGATATTTCATGAATAACTCTGCACCTGTTAGATCTGCCACCATTCACTGTTCAGACTCTGTTTATTGAAAAAAAAACAAAAAAACAGGATTTTCCACCTCTCTTGCTTTTTCTTGCTTTCTCTTTAAGTTTTCCCGAATGTATTTTTCCTCTCTTCTCTCAATGTTGCTTCTTATGCCTACACTTGGTTTTGGTCCCGCCCCTCAACAGACTCTGCTCCTCATTACTTCCCTTTTGTTCCCGTCTCTCTGTGTAGGGCTAGCATTGTGCAGAAGAGGATAATCTATTTCCAGGATGAAGGCTTACTCACTAAGCGAATGTGTGAGAAAGGTAGGCATTTTTTATTGACATGGAATAAATAATTTACCATAAATTTCCTGTTTCCTTCAATGTCCCTGCTGGTACTCTATTTCGCTCCCCCACTGATCGTCTTTTCTTTTTTATCTCTTCTTTTACTCTTTGGTTCTTGATTTTGATGCTAGGACATTGCTCTCTGCTGTTATTTTCTGGCATGTGAATGATTGTAAATGAGCGTGACCCCCGGTTGTGCATGACATTGGATGCCACGCTGAGCAACAGATCAAAAGAACTGTGCTGCACATCTTCCCTTTTACTCCTGGCCTTCCTCTCTTCCTCCCTCCACACTTTCTTAACCACCCATCTCCTGTATGATGGGCACGAGTCTCCTCTGCTCCTCACACTAATGAGCATGGTCTTATGTGTTTCTCTGTCTGCCTCCCCTCCTTCCTGGACAGAGTCCCTGTATGGAGATGCTACAGATAAACCTCTGCTTGACTGCTGTGCCTGTGGAACAGCAAAGTACAGAGTCAGCTTCTATGGGAACTGGTCAGAGAAGATTCATCCCAAGGACTATCCTCGTAAGAACAGACTTATCTTTCATGTTACCCTAGTCCCATCAAGCATACATTTAACAGATCACTGTTTTTCTGACTGAAAAGAATGTATGTAAGCCAATGGTAAAGCGATTATGTGTCTCTACAGGCTACCATGCTGTAGACCAGTGGTCCCCAACCACCCAGCCGGGGCCCATGAGGCATTTGTTACCGGGCTATACAGAAAACAGATCTTTTTATATTTTCCGTTGTAGTGATTATTAGAGTCTGAAAGACGTTTTATTTTGAAAAACTCTCTCCGACTTAACTTTAGCCTGTGCCTCTTGACATGTTGCTACGCTTGGCTTGGTCACGTGATACGAGGTATCAGGTATCACGTATAACGTATCAGATGCATTACCCCAAAAAACAACCCTGCAATCTAGCCAAACTGAGCTTTTTTGCAAAGGGAAAAATTTGTTTTCATGCCAGTCATGATATTTTATTTTTGCTGTATTTATCTGCCACACCTTGAAGGCCGGTCCGTGAAAATAATGAAAACATTAAACTGGTCCGTGGTGCAAAACAGGTTGGGGACCCCTGCTGTAGACCACTCCACTGTTTCAAATACTGAACTGCTAAAATGTTGTTTTATTATGATGAACATGGACTTTGTATTTTATCTTCAGCTGATACTATAAATACCCACCAGCAACTTTTGCTTTGCTTTTTCTTTGTTTGTATCAACCTCAACTAGAGACCTGACTTTTATTTGACTAC
>OOFC01001209.1:14700-24966 GCA_900323345.1 Pseudochromis fuscus | reverse complement strand
ATATATATATAGACACATAGACACATTCTAATATATTTTAGAATGTGTCTATATACTTAATTTCAATAAATCTTACCTAATATCTAAGCAAATATAAAGGGTTTACACTGTAATTCTGTGAGTGTCTGAGGGTTTAAAAGTAAATAAAAATAATCATATAAACATGGATTCGACATCGTGGATTTTAATCTTTTGCTCTGAAGCACAACCTCCGATCGAGGAGCGATCACTCTACTGATGCAATAAACCCAACACCCCCTTGTGGTGAAACAGCAACACCACCTTGCTCACTATGAGATCGGGATTTTACTTTCTTATAAGACATATCAAACAAAAAGTGGATTTCTCAACATGCACACGACTGTTTTTGTTTCCTTGACGACAACAAATAGCTGCTCAGATGATGCTAGTCTGTCGTCTCCTGTCAGAAATCTCCTCTCATCTTTCCAGGAGTGAAATATGTGCATATTGTGCTGTGGTTTCCAGTCTGCCTGGTGGAGTTTACCCACCGCTGCTATTGTGATTCATCGGGGGAAATCAATCAGGAAAGCTTAATCGCCCCTTTGAAGAGTACAAGTCACACGCATTGATGCGCTGTGCTGCTATCGCCACCATTGTATTGTTTACCTCTGAGGTGTCTTCATCACCATATCGTATAACAGGTGTTGTTTGTAATGGATTAATTACAATTCTCTGCGGAGAGGGGAAAATTGCAAGGCAAAAGCTGAATTATCATAATTAAGCCATCATTTTTCAATCGATATGAAAAGGGCAAAATGCAGAGTTTGTTGCTGAGACGCAGCTGAAATGGGAATAGCTGCTGTATGTGACTGTAATGAAAATAATTAGCTCCTGACGGGTTTTCATTTTTCATCAGGTTTGTCTTAAAACAGTTTTCACATACAATCCCGAGTGACCCTCTGCCCACCACCATTACTCAGTAACACGGTTTGTAAACATGTGCTAAAGAGGTCGGACCCCAAACCTTAAGATTTGTGGACGACCACGATTAAAAAAAAACAAACAAAGCTGATGTGATGTCACCTATAAGTTTGTAGACGTTCAGGAGCCACCATGTTGTTGTTATTTTGGTGACCATATTTGGATATGAAGGGAGGTCAGGAGGCGGGTCTAACTGTTGAACTGAAGTCACTGTCCAGTGTGGATGAGACTGGAGTCTCACTGAAGTTTTTTGGAGCTAGCATCTAGTGGTCATGGAGGGTATTGCACTTATTTGCACTTCCACATCAGCCTCACTTTGAGACCTGGTGGCTACGTCTGTTTGCAGTCTGTGGTGTTTATACTATCATCAAATTATACCCCGATATTCTAGTTGATGTACAGCTAGTGAACAAGTGATCATACATTTGCTTGCTTCATGTAATAAAACATGTAAAACTGCAAATATTCACCAGATTTGTATTTCATGAAAATATTTTCCCCCATATGTAACGATTGCTCATTTACATTCACAAATTTCACAAACGATTCTTTAATTAACAGATAAAACAGTTACATGTGAAATAATAAATGGATTTCTGAAAGTCCAGTGAAGCATTGGTTCTATAATAGTGAAGGGTTTCACAATATGTTTTCAATGCCACTGTGAAATATCCTTCACAGATGTAATTCAAACCTTAAGAAATACTGAAAATCTATATTTATGTTATTACATTTTTTCCCTCAGCTGGCAGAAAATAATGTTTAGTATTTGTTGTTTTGTTTAGTATTCCTCCTCTCCTGGTTTATTTTGAAAATCAATTGTACATTTTCTGTATGTAGCATTGAGGGGACTGTAGCTAAACAACAATGTTGAACCTTGAACCTTGAGTTCCTACATGTTGTGCATAATAAAAAGCAGAGCTGGTTACTGCTGCTGTTGTTCTCACTGGCATTTAAATGTTTCCTTCATTTGGTTGCAAAGCAGACAAGAAGAATAACGTGGAGATATAATAAACAACAAGCTTGAATTGATGTTAAAAAATGTGGATCAATCCTTTAATAAAAAAAAACCTTGATGAGTGAAATCAAAAACCACAATATGTTGAGTCTGTATATCAAATCTGAACAAAATAAGCTCGACACCCAAACAGCCGGCGTATCCTTTGGGAGCCCTCTGCACAAAAGGTGCTTCGGCAGCAATCTTCCAGTTTTCACAACAACTCCGAACACTGCTCGGGACTGTTTAACACACTTCAAACATCTCCCAGCGCTAAAAATCTCATTGTCTTCATCGTTTTTTTCTCTCTCGCTCACAGCCAAACTCCAGACGCCGAATCTTTCAGTCACTTGAGTGAAATCAGATACTCCATCTTCACGTGGATCGGCGGCGGCTAATCAGAGGCAGATCAGACGACTGAGGCTGAGCATGTCATTAGCGCTATAGCTGTGCTCGCATGCCATAATCTCATTATTGTCCTCCTCTGATTATGTGAATAAACCTATTAAGTTGTTTACAAGCGTTGTGGGAAAGTAGCATGTTAATAATTGCATGTTAATCCATTCTGGTAGCTTGTAATTGATTAAAGAAGAAGTGTCTACCTGATACTAGACATGTCAGTTGTGTTGTGAGTGAAATCTTAAAGGCTACAGTCACACAAATCGTGCACATGTTTCACCACACACTCCCGCCGATTCTTGCATTGTGTGAGGTTTTTGGAGATCCACCTTTCAGATTTTTTTTTTCACCAATCCACATGACAAATTTTTTTGGTTTGTGTTGGTCAAAATACACTAAAATAACCTTACACTGTGCACATACATGCTTTCAATGCCCCCACTCTAAGGCCTGCAGGGGACCTTTGTGTCACAGTCACTTTTCCATGACCTGTCAGCCGTCTGTTGTCCACCACAGAGAAAAAAAAAAAGACGTTTTAAAAGCCTAACAGCGGTGAGTCTTTCTGGTTGCGTTAACACACTTCTAACCTGGGTGTATAATGTGAAGACCTGACCATTAACAGCACCAGTAAAACCAGTCACGAGTGAGGGGTTATGATTTCAACATCCTGATTATTTTTGTGTTTGACATGATCTAATTTGTATCCAAATATCAGCACTCATTCTGATTTATTCTTCATCAACTTTAATAAATCTGTGTAGGAGCTGGTTTGTTTGTTTGTTTGTTTGCAACATTGTGAAACAGCTCAGGGACAAATCATGATGAATTTTTATGGCCAACAGGGTTTGATATGAGGAACAAATGATTACAAAAAAATCTATATCTCTTGGGGAAATGTTTTGAAAATGCAACTTTGCTACATTTACCGTATTTTCCGCACTATAAGCTCCACCTAAAAGCCTTTAATTTTCTCAAAAACCGACAGTGCACCTTATAATCCGATGCGCCTTATATATGTATTCTCTGAGTGTTTGTATTTTATTTACCGTATTTTCTGGACTATTGAGTGCACCTGTCTATGAGCCGCTATTGAATTTATTCAACAGTTTCATGTGGTCCACTCTGACCGGGTCTGATGTGACGACGCTAAATGTATCGGCGGCACGGAGCTTGCTAGCTTGTAAAAAGCTAACGAGCTTCGTGCCACTGATACATGAGAAACACCAGAGTTTAAGTTCAAAGCGTTGGAAAAAGTAGCGGCTTCTACTCCGGAAAATACGGTACTAACTTTATACAGTAACATTTAACATAAGAGGGCATGTATAGGAATAAATAAACATTAAATGAAAGTGACTTCAAATGACAAAAAAAATACAACTAAAGAAATCTGATTTTAAGAAAATAATAAACTAGCAGAACATTTTAATACAAAAATGCAACACAATAAAGATTAAATAAGATGAACAATGACATATAAATAATAAATATAACATGATTGGACTGAGATTTACATTAGATATGTTTTAAGTAACCATCACCCAAAGCCTGAGTTTAAACATTTGTTCATAAAAGTTACATTTTTATTTTTTGTCTCACACAATTTCCCCAACATTTAAGGTGCTGCAGTATTAATACACCTTTAAATGACTCAGGTTTTACTTGTTACGGTCAAAACATAACTTAATATAAAAGAAGAAGAAGGTTTTATTACCTTCTTCATTCCCAGGTTATCTGATGTAACAATGACTTACAACTGCACATCTAGAAACCTTCATGTATTGACACTGACTCCACACACACACACACACACACAAGTGAAATCTGAAAACTCACATTAGGCAAACACAATGTAAAGACTTCCCAGACGGCCGCAGCTCCATTATAAATAAAACATGAAATTAGCAGTAGATATTATTCTGCTGTGATTTCTCACTATCAATCTGAAACACACACACACACACACACACACACACAGACTGCCCCAACCTAAAACATAAATGTTACATAACAGCAAATGAATGCATTATAAAACTCTGAGGCAAAAACTCTCCAGAGTGAGCCAGAGATTTGTCTGATATAATGTATCAGGAGACATATTACCTCAGGGACCGTCGCCCTACCAGGCCAGCCATGATAAATAATGCAACAAAAATACATCATCATGATGTTTCTCTTTATCCAACATGTGTAGTTGTCAACTTTGATCAATAAGAACGCACTAAAGGCGATGGTATATAAACACAGGCCCTTTTTATGTTTATGCATGCTGTTGAACCCAGGAACACTGCAAATAAGACGTTATGATGCAAAATCTTCCAGCCCTCCAGGCCCAAATCTGTAAGGTTGACCTGGGGAGTGTTGTACAAGTAGGAATATCGCTATCGAGAATATTGAGAGAGTGAGACGGGCCGAGTAGTCGTTATTGCACAATGATATTCTCTGAGGTTTCTGTACGAAAATGACTCCGGCGGGGCTTTCAAAATAGCAATTTAGCTAAAGTATACTCCATATTCGCCATATGTCCACTCTCAGCACAGCAGTACAGTATACCCGTAACACAGACAACGTAATAAGATGGAAATTTGAAATTCAAATTTCTTTTCTCTTCATCTCGCACCGGTGTAGTGCTGATCTGAGGACCCACCCATCAATTTCCACTGTCAGATCAAAAAGGTCTTCATTTGCATGGGCTCATATGAATTTTCATCTCGCACATGGAGCTTTTCATTGCCGCCGAACACGATGAGATGTCTGTGTAATTAAAACAATTTGGTGTTGCTGAGAAACATCCTTATACATGGTGCTTTACCTGATTTGTTGGTGGAAGCTCTGCAGGACGAGGATGTAAATAAAAAGAGTCACATTTGGCCTGCTGTTGTATTTCGTGCTCTGGAGAAGTCACTTCATCTCATATTAGCTTCAGGACTTTATTTCTAGGGAATTGCTTTGAAAGTCGACATGTTGGAAAGTCCAGCTGTAAAACACTGTTACATGTAATGAACAGCTTTTACACAGTACTTTTTACACAGCACTGCACCGCCCAAATCCCACAAGTCTATCATTACCTCCACCAGTGGTTATGTTTTCACCTGCGTTGTCCATTAGCAAAACAACCCCAAAACCACTTTGGATGGGGTATTACCACAGACTGTATGAACAACGCCAACGTGACGCCACCTGTTGGTTCGTGGACTCGCAGTTTAAAGTCAGGAGTTTGGCATTTGATTTGCCACGTTGGTTTTTTGGAGCCAGAAGTGACCATATATGGATATGAGGGGAGGACACAAGACGAGACCTGAGCTGGAACTGAATTCAACCAGAACTGTCAATCAAACTAAAGACTAATGTTTACGTAATGATGAAATGATTTTTAGATGAACCAGATCATTAATGAGAAGAGCTGAATTTAACTAATGACATCAGAATGACTTGAACTGAATTGAGTGTTTTTTGGAGACAGCATCTAGTGCCCATCAGGGGTATGCTGCTTCCAGGTCTGTATAAAGTCTATGATGTTTACTTGAGGAACAAACGATCAAAGAATCCCTTTCTCCCACAATGGGAAATGTTTTAAGATTTTGTAACTTTGTCACATGTTGGTGGATTTTCTTAAAAATACACACACACAGATGCAGGATTCAAACACGTCTACAGTCTGAAACAATTTGGTTATAATGGAGATATTTAATAATAATAATACTTTTTAGTTGTAAGTACTTATTCATGTGCTCAAAGACACTTTACAAAGGTAAAAACTGAAATACATCATAAAACAGAGAAGTACAGAGAAAAATAAAAATGTATATGAACATCACAAATAGTCACATGTGTGTGGATTATGCCTTGGTGGAGATGTATCCTCTGAGTGCTTTCTAGTAAAATTCATTTGTAATATCAAATAATATAGACTTAGAAGCTATGTTACATATTACACTATACATTTCATGTGAAGGTTCATTGGAGTTTTTCCATGGTTATTAAATGTATTAAGAGAATTTAAGACAAAGATGTTTCTTAGTTTTATATAAATGTCAAATTTCAGGTCAGATGAAAAAAATATATATAAAAAACAAAAACTATTGAGTTTGGAAGTATTAGGATTATTTTTAACCACGTGGATTAATCTTGTATTTGTATTTTTAATTTCATTATAAAAACCTGAGTGAAAATATCAGTAAAAAAAAAAAACAGAATCTGAAATGTCACCCAAATGGGTTTTGACTCTTGATTAATTAGAAAACTTGGGGTATCAAGAAAAAAACAAAAACGTGACAACGAGCAAAGGAAACAGACTCAGTGAATAAATCATGAAGAGACAAAAAATAGCAGCAGATGAAAACATCAGATCTGAGTGGAGTGATGAGGAGGCTGCAACATTCCTCAATTTAAGACATGAAACAAACACAAATCCTAAATGTTTTTTCATCATCGTTGTCTTCTTCTTCTTCTGGGAAATTTATTCATTTAATTATTTATTTTAATTAACAGCATTCAAATGTTATTAATAGTAGTGAACGGACATCTTTCTTCTTTAAAACCTGTCCTAAATTTGCACAAAGACTCTGTAATTGTCAACAAAATATACAGTTTAAAGGACTTTCAGCTGCCTGACAGCTCAAAGAGGGAGGCGCGCCTTGATTTGTGAACCCACATCAGAGCTGTGCGTTTGCCTGTAAAACCTGAGCACAAGTCAAAACACCTCAGATAAGTTCAAAACACCTCAGCGCCTTTTGATATCAACGATTTTCTCAGTTAAAACAAGGATGTTTGACCCAGCATTAGCTCCTCATAATGCCGCAGCCTGATTTCAGTGTGTAATGTTTTCACTGCCTCTGTCTGAATCAGTGTGTGATTAGCATCACCGAACCGGGCACAACTCTCTGAATTACACTCCCGCCATCATTAATAAAGACCAGAGAAAAAGATGAAACCGAAGGCTCCACTGTACTCCTCCTGTGGTGTGGCCCTGGAGATCCACGGCGCCCAGGGCTCCCAGGACTTTCTCTGAGGCGTCTTTTTGATGTAAAAGTCAAGGAGTTGCTTCTCTGTATTCCACAGGCAGCCCAGCTCCAGCCTGACCAGGCTGTAATAGCCTATGATCAGAGATCTATTACTCACTTCTTAGAAATGGGCTCGGGGAGCACAGTCATTTGCCATTTTAAATTGATCTGTACTTTTGGTTCCTGGTCCGATGAGACAACATCTCTCAATTTCAATTTCCATTGGCGATATATTACTATCAATACATTATTAGAGTCATTTCGTGGGTTATTCTGAAGACTCTTCATTTGCATAAGTATATGCATTTCACTGCAGCACGGGGATGGGCAAAGGTTTTAAATGCATAATACAGAATTGTGCAATGTGTCAGGGAGGACCGTGGGATAGTGCTGAACTTCCTCTGGGCGAGCGCTCTCCCAGTTGTGTCCCTTCCTGCCCAAACATTTTAGCATCATCCAGCCCGAGCTGGGACGGAGAGGCACAGAGGAGGATTTGGAATACATTTGGCCGAGGTAACAAATTAGATTAGTCTATTTATCTACTCGCTGCCCTCTCCTCCTGCTTTACCTTCTCTCTTTTCTCAGCAGGAGGCCACAGTCGTGTCACTCCTGTCTCCTCTGCTGTTTCCCCTCAGACAAAACTGTCCATGCCGATCAGCCTCACCGCTGCTCAACGCGAGACAGAAAGGATATAAGGAATCAGAGCGGGAGAGGGGGAGAGATTAGCATCTTGTGGCCGGATCATGAATATATTCAAGCATGCGGCGAAAAGACTGCGACCCAGCTGTTACAGGAACATTTCATATTACCGTCTTCCACATGTGAGGCAATAATTGTGCGAATGAAAGCAATGCATATTATATTTTCATCTCCCCGTCTCTCTTTCTACTCCGGCAGCTGTGGACTTTTATTTGACGGAGCTAAAAAGCGTCGTAATAATCCGGCGTTTTGCTGCATAAAGGTAACGCTCTCATTGTTGAGCTCTGTCAATACTCCTCACGACTGTTGTTATAATGTACAATAACTGAGTAGCAGGTGTGGGCTCCAATAAAGCCGCGTTTTACTTTTATTTCTCGCAGCAGAAATGCTTATTGAAGCGTCTTAAAGTCACCAAAACTAAATTCGTGTTTAGTTAGGCGGTCCCAGGGTTGTGCTGCGGTAACGCGGCTGAATCCACTAACTCGATATGATGGCGAAGGGCACGCTCAGTACGGGGGAAATAAACTTTTTCTCTTGCTTTCAAAACTGTAAAGCTACTCCAGTAATTCAGGCTCCATAAAAACAAGAAGGTGCAAATTTTCACAGCTGTGCCTCACCAGATGATTACAGTAAAGTGTGTAAAATGCTGTAAACAGTTGTGACACCACTGTAAATAAAAAGGGAAAAACCTGGAGTTATGCCAAGCATCTTGTGTTTTTTTATCCCTCCAGTGCAACACAGTCTGGACAGCACTTTATTTTTTCTCATGGCCATCTCCATTGCACTATTCTATGATATCCACAAAACGGTTTAATTCGAGTAAACAAGCGAGTTCAAAGCCACAATGGTGTCGCGGTAAATCCAAATTAATTAATTTCGTTATCTGTTAATTGCTTGTTTGTCGGTGGAGATGGTTAGAGTGGATCGTGGCTCGGTCCTGCGTTTACCCGCAAACACACAAGGTGGTTTATTCATGCAAAGCGTTAGATTAATATTTAAGATCTGACATGAAAGGGGAGCTCGTTTATAGCTCCACTCCAGCCTCTGTCCTTCCCAAGATTCACAAACACTCGTAAAAAACGCGAAGGTAACATCTCCTGATAAAGCTCTTAGTTAGAAAGAGACGAGTCATTTAAAACCAACAGTTTTTATTATTAATAGTTACATTGTAATTAAAAAGAAATGTCGAAACAACTTTTAAATATTCCAATGTGAAAGATTATCATTTAATTGTTGCTTTAAATAGCCTGAAGTCTTTTCATGGTAATTTTAAGTAACCTTGTGGCTGTTTTTTCATTATTTGGTATTATTTGGCGTCTGTGTTGGCATCTATTTCCCATCTTTGTGAGTCATTTTGTTTCTCTTTCTAGATGCTCTGTAACCACTTATTATGTCTCTGTGTGTTTTGTTTTTAGCTATTTTGTTATTTTGTAGTTTTCAGTTTCTTTTTGGTTGTTTTCTATTTCTTTGTTGTCCACTTGTGTCTCTTTGTGGTCATTTTGTCTGTCTTTCTGTAGGTGTTTGTGCCTATTTGTGGTCATTTTATGTCCTGTCCTTGTATTGGTTTTGAGTTTCTTTGGGGTAGTTTTCCCATTCTTGGAGTTGTTTGGTGTCTTTGTGGCCATCATGCAAACTTTGTGTCTTCTTGAAGTTTTGAATCTATTTGTGGTTGTTCTGTGTCCAGTTTTTAGTTGTGTTGAGGTTCTGTATGTTCAGTTTTTTTGTGGTCATCTTGTTTTTGTTTTTGATCATTTTGTGTCTCTTTGAAGTTGCTTGACAGCTGTTTGTGGTAATTTTGTGTCTCTGTGGAAGCTTTGTGTCATTTTTTTTTTGCTTTGTGTATATTTGTAGTAGTTTTGTTTGGTATTTATTTGTTGTGATGTGTCTCCGTGGTAACCTTGTGTTTCTTTGTGGTTGTTTTCTGTACTCTTGTGGTCCTTTATTGTGTCTTTGCGGTCATTGTGCTTATTTTGTATCTCTTTGTGGCTGTTTTATGTCTCGCTGTTTCTCTAGTTGTGGTTGTGTGTACTAGGCTTGACTTTCACTGTCATTGTTTGTGTTTTTATGGTCATCTTCAACCTCTTTGTGATAATTTTGTGTCTCTTTGTAGTTGCTGTGTATTCATTAGAAATCACTTTCTCTTTGGTGTAGTTTTGTGTCTATTTCTAGTAGCTTTGTGCGTCTTTGTGGTAGTTTTTGTGTCATTATAGTTGGGTTAGTGTGTATTAC
>OOFC01001206.1:14993-26390 GCA_900323345.1 Pseudochromis fuscus | reverse complement strand
GGCGCCATATGGTAGGTCCTTGACTGTGACAGCCTGACACATTAGTCATTGATGGCTCACAGCCTCTCAGATGATAGGCAGTGCTTAAAAAGCTGACCTACAAACACACACACAGACTCTCACACACACACTTAATTGATCCTGAAACACTCCGCCACCCTCACAGTAAATATAGAGGCGATTCCACCGAGGTCGGATCAGCTCAGTCAGTTTGACATTAATGTGTTTGTAAAAACAGCGAAATGAGGGAGACAATAGTTTGAGGAGAATAATCAGAGCCACGCTAGTTATGATCCCGTGATAACAGGACTGTGGATGGGTCTCCGTCCATTTGCTCAGTTAATTTCACGCAATGTAGGGACATATTGCATCTTGCTGCAATGTTTCCAAGAACCCAGTGATTGGCCTGATAGTGCACTATAATTGGCACCCAAAACAAAAGACATATTAGTTCCTGATTGGCCCAGGATGGGTTCTGCCTTTTTCTTGAGAGACAGCATATTACTGTCACTCGACCTGAAATAAATGCAGCAAATGTGTTGTGTGTTTAGTGTTTAGTTTCTTGACTGCTTACTTCCTGTAATAGAGTGTATTACAGCTTAAACAATACTCTGGGTTACAGTAGGGCTGGTCTGTGTAGCAGTATGGATGAGATTAGCATCAGCCTGAGGGAGCTGTAAGCCTTTCTCCCTCTTCTCTACTTTTAACTCTCCTCAAAAGCACCAAGGTGCTTGCACGTCCTGTTTGAAATGTGTCATCAGCTGTCCTGGCAGGTACGTTGCCACATAAACCTCTGAAGTGACGGCACTTCTTGCTTGGAAAGGTCATTGTAGGAGTGGGTTAAATGTCCCCTGGAGGAGAGAGCGGCAAGCCAGACAGTCTGTGATTTGTGTGAGTTTTACGCTGCTGGAGCTGCCTCGCCTTTCTCAATGACCTTGACCAATTCTCCCACAGTTTTAAGTTAAGAGTCACTCTCTAGAAAACTGTCTGGCCACTGCGTGTCAGATGTGCCACTAGTCATTAGTCTTAGTCTGATTGGGGGATCTGAAGAAATTAGAAAAAAAAAAGAGAGAGAGAGTGCCATTAGAGGTCAAGCCATCACAACAGCAGCACACAAAACACATCCTCTGTTTTGGTTTAATCCAATTAGACATCCACTGAAGCTTCGGTTGTTTTCAAGCAAGCCTGATTAACTTTGTTGTGAATAGCTGTGCTTGTTCCTGTTTATTTTTCCCCTTTCTTGTGTTTGCTCAAGAAATTATCGGCCTTTCTTATCTACTCTTTAACATGCTTTTAGTAGAATTTTAGCTGTGAGATTACAGCTGAAATAATCATAATTGTCTGCATAATCAGCATTATTTATTGAGCTAGAACATTTTAAACTGACACAATCACACTTTACCTGATATACTTAGAAATATAAGTTGTTTTCTTTACAGTAGACAAGACTGGTTTTACAGTTCTTGTAGAAATTAAATGGTCTGTGTTACACAAGAAGCCCTCAAAACATTGTTTCCCGTTTATCCTCATCGATCCATGTAGTTTTGGTGATATATTTTTATATATATGTACGCAGCACATTTCTGATTCCACCTCAGTGCAACGCAGATGAATGGAATTTTGTTTGTGGTGCTCACAGCCCTGAAAAATTACATTTAAAAAATTCAGCAGCAGCTTCACGTACCTGAACGAGTGTCCCAGCTGCTCACAGACCTTGCTGTCAACAGTCTTCACCGGGTTACCACCGAGAAAATGAATAGTGGTAAACCGTTCACGTCATGTTTTTTTTCCCCCTCGTTTTTTTAAATAACGATGCAGCCACTGTAATCAAGAAAATAAAAATAATTTATGCCCGCACTGATAATTACAGTGGCCCTGTGAGCTCAATGAACTGCAACTGGAAAACACATGAAAAAAGGCAAAACACAAGCAAAGTAAGAAAACATCTTACAACAGTTTGACAAAACATGCACAGCATTTAAAAAGGAAAAAAAAACAAGCTGCAAATATGGAAAACAGTACAAAACACAGAAATAATGTGCAGATGAATGCATGAAGTTACTGATGTGAACTATCCATCAGTTTTTAGCAAACATAAATTCTTTATTTGTTTTGATATTCACTTCAAGAGTCTCGAGATTTGTGTTATTTTTTTCTTAATGCTGCACCCGTATTGTCAAATTGATGATGTTTCCTTAAGTTTTGTATAGTTTCATGTGTTTATATTGTGTTATCATAGATCATCTGGTGAAGCTCATCATATTCGGCTGAGACTGTGTAAAGAAATGGAAAAAAGTGGCCAAGGCTGAAAAATAAAGCCAATGTCTACGTGGAAAAAAGTGTAATTCTCCTGATGGCCACTAGATGCTGGCTCCAAAAAACTCTGGCTCCAACTGACTTCAATTTAGAAATTTTCAGTCATGAAATACTTATTTTTTTTCCACTAGTCAGTAGTTAAAGTCAGCTCTTCTTCTCAGTGATCTGGGAGTCCATCTGAATAAAAAACAAATCATTACTAAATAGATATTAGGCTTCAAAAAGAGGAATATTTAAGAGCATTGCTACACTGAGACTAGACCTGAACTTGAGTCTCGTACTCATTTGACCGTGTCCTCAGGTTCAATGGGACAGACCCATCTCCTCACTCCTCCCTTCATATTCAAATGTGGTCACTTCTGGCTCCAAACAACCAACCTGGCGACGTTGAAATGCCAAACTCCTGGCTTCAAAAGCCAAGTGAGTCCACAAACCAACGGGTGACGTCATGTTAGGTTCGTCCACTCTACAAGCAGCCTGTGGTATTTCCTAGTGCTCTCAATCAAACACCTGTGAATGGTGAGATAACATATCTGTGAATTTGCTCAAAGTAGTTTAAATTCAGAGCTTTAATATTTCACATAAAAGACACAATAACACAGTGAAGTTTATTAAATCTTGGAAGCCAGAATTCCAATAAAAATACAGTATTAAAAGTGCAGCTTCTTTAAAAAAATAGAGAAAAAAAATCTACAGGGGTTTTAAAAATGACCTGCCCTGTTCATTGTCACTTCTGTCTTCTGTCATTCTGCTTCCCACTGGGGCCAACATGTGGAGCGGTCATCTCCCACCACACTCCTTTGTGCCCGAATAGAGCGGATGATATAATAGCTGTGATTTACACTTCTCAGTCATATTCGCAGAGCTAAAATAGAAGTGCTACCATCAATACTGCAGCACTGCCAGGACGCTATTTAACAGAAAGTGGCCAAAAAGTGCCTTATATCCTGGATCAGATCCGGTCAGGTGCTGATTTGTGCTGCTTGAGTGTGAATTAGTTTGAGGTATTTTTTGTTTGCGATAATGATAATCATTACACTCATTTAGGACGAGAGTTAAGAAATTGAGCGATCTTGTGCGCCACAGTCCTTCGAGAAATATGATTTAGATGCCGATGACAATGAAAGCCAGAGCCGTAATTATTGAGAACAATTTCTTCTTCTACTGTTCGCCAGCGAGATCTTTGTAAAATATCTTCAGGGTCCTCTCGAGTCTCTGCGGTGTGGTCTCCTCCTGTTTTTTAAAGATGCCATTTGGAATTCATGACCAGGACTCCATATGCAGATTTGAAAGGGCTTTGATTAAAGCTCTAACAAGCACTTGATGGTTGGGGATATCACATTTCCTTTTGTTTTAATGCACTCTGTTAGGCTCACTCACAGTTAATAAGTCACAATCAATCTACCTGCTGTACGCACTGAGGCTTTGTAAGAGCTTAACAGGACCCCTGAGAGATGGAATAATTTCACTTCTGAAACCAACTGACAGAGCGAGTGCACGCATTGATGTTTGTGTCTGTGTGGGATCGCAACACTTCCCTCTGTATATTTATGTGCCTGTGTACGAGGGTGTAAGAGAAAAAGGAGGCTGCTAAAGGAAGGCTGTCAGATATTGCCTGGATGGAAGACGGCCGCTGTACGTTGTCTCCTCTCCGTCTCCGCTTGAAAGAGTCGGTGCAGTTGCCTTGAGCTAGTGCATCGTATTTGATGACCTGAGAAAAAAATAAATAAAAAAAAATCTCTCCCAGAATACCTGACTTGAGCTTTCTAGTGGCCAACTCATCCCATCCCCGTGGAAGAAAATATCAGATTTCATCCACGGTTATTAGAGCAATTCTCACAAATGTGCACAAACCCACAAAATGCAACAGTAATGTATCAAAGGTCAGGCTGCATATTGGCATCTTTAGTGTGTCAAAGCAATAACACTGTAGACTCTCTATGAACCCAGTGATGGCTTTATGTTAAAGGTCCCTTTTATGGTCCCTGTGCGCTAAATGTCTTTGCTGAGGCATGACGCACAGCAAACACTTGCCGAGTTGAGACTCCGAATGCATCGCTGCTATTTTCTCTTCAGTGACATATTAAGCTGGCATCCTTTGCAGTTTTAAGGTTGATTGGATATTTCATTAAACTCAGATTTGTTCCTTTTGATTTATTACAATAAAATATTCCTTAGGTGTCCAAACAGAAAACGTAGTGAAGCACTTTTAGATGGTATAGATATATTTATATGACATATTGTAAGCTATGTATGTGTAGAAAATAGATAGTGGAGAAGACACAGCACTGTCCAGAGTATCGATGAGAAGATTAACTGATATATATCGATACACAATACGTATATATGTGCAGCTGAGACTGAATGCAATGTTGGAAAGTTATGGAGATGCATCAGTTATTAAATGTTTGTATCGATCCATTCATCACATTATTGTTTTACAGTTATGAATAACTTTTTCCAACCCATTTTAGGGGCATTATGTCTTCGACCCACAAAACGTGCGTAGCAGTCTCGCAGATATGTACGCTACAAATCACCATGGATGAACACTAGATTTAGCGAGGATGAGCATGAGGAGTAAGCTAATGCTAATGCTAGTTTACTTTATTTGAATTTGCATTCAGCGCTAAAATACATCTTTGTAGAATTAATTTTTAGAGTTCATGAAAGAAATCACTTTCAGCTGCTCACTGGTGAAACTTCTTTCAGCTAAAAATGGTGCAAATAGTTTTTTGCATGTGTTGCACTTAAGTTTTCCTGTTTATCTTGAGGATACTTCAATATGTGAGTCATGTACTCTAAAATGAAACTGCACTGTAATCCTAAAACAGACACTCAGCCAGTCTGTGAAAAGTCTTGGTTGTGTTGAGGAGATAAATAATCAAGTTCATTGAATTGCACAGCATCCTTTTTTATTTTTTTTAGCACAATAACACATTAATATAAGACAAACAAAAAAGAGTAGAGACACGAGACCCTTATGGTCCCATTTGAAGACTCCACTCACAGAAAATAAAATGCAATCATGTGTTTTTAAGGGAACAAAAAAAACCAGTATTAAAACCACATGAACTGAATCGCTCTGTATTGTGATTTGGGTGTGAATTGTATCGTATCGCAAAATGCCACCATGTATCTTTAATATCTCAGATCGGAGACAATGTATCGATATGTGTATCGTATCGGCCTTATACCTGAGATGCCCAGCCCCAGTTCAGAGGTATTGTAGCAGCGTGGCTTCAGGGGTGATGCTGTGGGTCAGTCCACACATTTGTTCTCCTCTCAGATGAATTGCTGACACTTTGGTGATTCTCTCACTTCTCATCAAACACCAATGTGTAGGTGTCGGCATCCTGCTCTCAGCCTCTAAACCAACATGTTGAAGACGTTTACCATTATACCTGCCGAGCATGAGCAAAGCCACGATAACCAAAGAAAGCGTGCATGCATACCAGACCAGAAGGCAAGATTTTTTTTAAATGAGTTTGTAAGACTGTTAAACTTTAAAGTGTGTAGCTTATAGGATGCTGTTTCTCTTCAGGTGAGCGAGGTATTTTCCATCTGGTGCATTTTCAAACTGCTCTGCTCTCTTCAGGACATTTCAAAGTTTTCTCTCTACTCCTCTTTTCACATCCGCATCCAAAACACAGTGATTGATGCCGGGGGTGCGCTACCTTCTTGCATCTAGTTCTTTTCCAATGCTTTTCCCAAAGTACGACCTCCGGCAGTTCATTTTTTTTTACAAACACTTTTTATGAAGCTACTGGATTTTTAATTGAAATAGACAAAGGCTTATGGCTGCAACACACACTGTACGGTGTAATGCGGTAGGGTTATAGGGCAGAGTCAAGGTTGTAATTGTTATGATTAAATTTGATAGCAGCAGGACATGGAAAAAGTTAGTTTGCAAAGAAAAAAAATCAATTTCTATAATCCTCTTTAGGTAATTGAATAAATACCTCTGCCTTGTAAACAAAGATGCTGAGGTGCTGGTTTGCACAATTATGCAAAAGGCTTTAAAAGAGACCTTGAAATTTCAGCAAGAAAGGCGTTAATGTCCAGATGTAAACATGTCAGATCTGCAGCTACTGCACATTGTCACTGTTGACATGCTAAGTGTGTAGATTATTGGGTGTTCACCATCAAATCATACATTCATCTTCATCTTCCCGATAATTTGATGGCAGTCTCCAGCGTAATCACATGTTCCTCTTAATCGAAACCAGTTTCCAGTTTCACCGCAGGTGCGCTCTGAGCCTCTGGTCATCAAAATATCAATTGTAGCCTGTCCACAGTTTTTACGTCATATACCTCACACAGCTGACTGCACTTTGCACCAGCGAGAAAGAAATGGGGTCTCACACATTTGCTTCACACCTGTAAATAACTTCCCACCTTCAGAGTCAACATCTGTGTGTTACCGCTGGATGAACTCCGTCTTGTACTCCAAGACGCTGAGGTTTTAAATCCAGTGACGTCCGTCCCTCCAGCAACTCTACCAAATTAGGAGTATCTAACCTTTCAGACACGAATTTGTTTCCAGATAAAGTTTAAGCTTGTTGATGTTTTTTTGTTCAAAAATGCTCTTCACTTCAAAAGGCAGCATATTTCTACTGTCAGAAGTTCTCGTCTGATCCTTCACTCAAGACACAAAGCAGCCAAATGCAACATTGAGCAGGTTTTTTTTTCCACCCCTATCTGAAAAAAAGATTAGAGGAACATGCATTTCCTTCTTTGAGCTCACATTTCAAACTGTCGTTATTACCGAACCGCTGGTGAGAAAAATGAGCCTGTGAGCTGTGTCCTGTAAGTCCTGGTCCTGGTTTATGCTGGACCCTCTAATCAGATGGTCCCAACTAAATAGCTTTGTCATGGGATCATGGAGATCATTTCTGACAGTCATTCTGGTCTGTATCTTTCTACCTCTTCACTTCTCTCCCATAGCATTAGCTGTGAGTGCTCCAGAGGAGACGTGTGAGAGGCTGAATGTAGTTCACTTTGTTCAGTGGTATGTCTTTGGAGAGCCCCCGAATAGCAATAGACATTTTTTTTTTTTTCCTTTCAAGATGAAATGTGCATGTGTGTCTGTGTTACTGAGAGGGAGACTAAGAGAAAGAGTTGATGTCACAGCAAGTGTGTGGAAGGCTTCTTTGATTTTCAGGAAGGTTTGATGACAATTTGACAGGGGCTGAGAGGACATGGAAACAAATCCTTTGATGCTGACTGTCAACAAAAGGCTTCTGCCACATACAAATAGCTGTCTCTCCTCTCTTCTCCTCCACTCTCAGCTATTTCTCCTCTCCTCTGTGCAGCATACCGCTAGCTGATTGGATGTTTTCTCTCAGTCTTTCTGTCGAAGCAACAGCTAATAGACAGCGTTGGCTTTTCTTGCCAACAGCACCAGAGGAATGCCACAATGAAACAATAGTTTGTTGGTGTTTGTAAAGCAGACGTGATGGGTAAAAGGTAAAAAGGTGAGTCCCCAAAAAAATAAAACAAAAAGCACCAGCGACAGCATCCAGCAGCAGTATCTCCTCGCAGCACAAAGCAGCTTCTCAGGCTGTGTTCTCAATTGCTACAGGTTGCATATGGCGGGAAAAAAAAGGGAGAAACAGAGCGGAAATTTCACCCAATTCCTGCAGATAAGAAGGTATTGTTTCAGCAACTCATGAGCTTTTTGTTAAAAAATGTGAGAATTTAGATTGGCTCATAAAAAACAAAAAAGCTTTTTTTTTTTAAAAATTCTCCCACCCTCCTCTTTTTGTCTTTGAGGCCCCATTCTCGGTGCCCATTTATGAAGACAAGGCAGGGCGACAACATGAATCCTGAAGATTAATTAGAAAATAGTTGATGGGGGTTTAGACAGCGTGTGCATATGTGTACGGAGAGCTGGGAGTCATGATACCCTGTTGTTGTGGTTTGGCAGAGTGCCACTTCAAAGTTTTTTTTTCTGTTTATTAATAGTACAAAGACAACAAATATACGTAATTGCTTATTCTTTGAGTGGCTAATTAAAAATATGAAACAGCTTCCATATCTTTGCTTTCTTTGTGTTGCTAGAAGTCATGCCAACAACTGTTCCTGTATCAACGTACTGTAACATCAACTGTCGTCTCAGACCAGCTCCACCAGCTTTGAAATGAATGTGTATTTATGTACGTTTTTCTGTTGGGAGCCCGAATAGTAATTTACACCGTTACATGTGTGGTCATGATGATGTTACAACAGAGGCCTCAGTTATCAGGCTGTGCTGCTTAAGCCCTGTTTCTCCTTCAGAGCTTTTCTTGTGTTCATAGGATTAGGGTTATAATGCCCAGTGGTCCTACTGGGTAAATAATTGTCTGCTTTAAATTTAGCCACATGTTGTTGCTCAGTCTATAGAGTGTGTTGCCCTTGTGCAATTAAATTTATTTCTCCACACGTACACCCATTTCTCAAAGCAACGTTAATGAGAATATATTCATGTGAGTACACCACGGGCCCCTAGAAACTATGCAACTGAATTATATGCGATAAAGGTTCAAGTATTTTCATCAAAGTTAAAATGTTGCAAATTGTTTTCTTTTCTGTCGGTGTGAGCTTTATTTGTATAGCGCTGGTTATACATGAAAAGTAGCAAAAATGTGCTTTATAAGAAATTTATTAAAGAAATGAAAATAAAATAAACTACATAGAAAAAAACAGAATACATAAAATAAAAAATAAATGAAAATAAAAGGAAATACTTGGGGAATGGAAATTAAAAGTAGTATACATAAAATAAAAAAAGAAATGAAAATAAAAGGGAAAACAAATGAAAGTAAAATACATAGACCTTAAGCAGGGAAGGTAAAGGTCTGCTATGTCTTGTCCCCTTTGTTATGGACTATCTTTACTGCACATGCTTTTCTTTAAGATGTGATTTTCACTCAAATACATTGTTTACATTAAAATCTAGGTAAAGCAAATCGTCATCCTTGACCTTAACTTGTAGAGGAGCTGCTTATCCTCCTTCCATGAGGTTATTGGGTTCTTGTTTTTGTTGATATCAGTGGGGTCATGAGACCTTCAGTGGTACTTGAATCATTGGCGTATCCTTCTCAAGTACCCCTCCTGCAGCAGATAGACCCCTAGAAAGTCTAAATCCATACACGGGTGCCCTGAAGCATGAACCGTACACACCTACAGAGTATAATGCCTAATGCGTATCAGGGACAGATTAACCACGGCCTGCATCAACATATTTGCACATACTATCACATATATACCAATATATGCAGAGGACATAACCTCAGCAATCTTGATTACTCCGAGATAGTACTTTTTCTACCCCAGAACGTCTTCCCAAGGATGTCACCTCATCCTATCTTATCTTCTGCTGCTTTTTATAATTATTACGATGTTAGAAATCACTGTGGATCTTGGTGCATTGCCAGAACTTGAAAAATGCAACTGCACATTGATTACTCAGTAGTATGATTTACTTGTGGCTAAAAGGTGAATAGAAATCCCATGTGTATGTTTCTTTCTTTGGTGCGATATTTCTCATACTGGACGTAGGATTTTGGGACAGAGGACAGAATGGGTAATACTTCCAGATGATATCATTTACTTTGAGTGGGTTGAACAATTAGGAACAGTGATGGGATTTGTGTGAGTATCAAGGCGTACTTGAAGATATTCTGTCTTTTTAAGAATTCTCTCAACTCCCCCCGAATGCCCTGTCGGATTGCAGTGTGATCACATTGGGGCCGTGCAGAAATGGCTGAATTGGAATCTTATCTTCTTCCATCTTTCCCATTACGGGCAGATTGAAAGCCCTGCAGCGGTGCTCTGGCCTGGTCCCCAGTCAAGACTGCTTTTTAGACTGCAATTTGACAGCTTCTAAAAATGTCACATTTTGTTGTTAAGATGCACTGCCAAGCACTTGAGCCATACATGCTGTGACATCAGCACCAGTTCAGTTGTGAAGCTTCGCTGACCTTCCCTTCACTCCTGGGCATCACCCCTGGCACTGCCTGTCTCCTGGTGTCAGTATGACATTATGAACTTGAAGAGCCTGATGTGTAGCAGTAGGCACAAAGCCACTTTTCCCAGCTTTTCATCATGCTCAATAGGCTCTACACTCAATAGACAGCACAGCTCGCTCATTACTTATAGAAAGGAAGTGAAATGGCAGGCTAATAAATGGTATGTACTGTATTCTCTCCATACTTACTAATGCATGTAAACAACAGGGTTTTTGTTTGGTTGTTAGTCATTTAATGAATAAATCAATGCTTTTCATCCAATAAAACATTTACTGATTGAATGTGGATTGACTCAGCTTTGATTTCATTGTGAGCTGTGGTGGTTTAATGTTAGAGTGCTATTCTTTGGTTTCACTAAAGAAATGAAAGTGAATTTCAAAATAAATTAGTTTTATTTAACACATTGCCCAAGACAAACATTAAAAAGATATGCCTGTAGTAGAATTAGGTTTATTGCTTTGTCTAAAAGGACTGATGAAAGAACTGTCTTCTGATTAAAATCCTTTCATTAACTTCATGTTTAACTTATTTTGAGCAGAAGTCTCCCCATGTGGTCTCAGTAACCTATTCAGTGTCTCTCTAGAAAAAGGAGGGAGTGGCTTGGAAATAAGGATGCGGCAATTGACCTGATTACTAGATTTAATAGCCTCTGCTGCATCAGTTCAGTCACGGATTGATGTGTCACCTCATACCTATATCAGCATACCAGCTGTGCACCAAGCGGTGGTGTGGATGGACTGTATGTCCACAAGATTCGTGCCAGAGTAACTTATGGTTGGCCCTGTGAATCAGTTGTTACTGTTGTGGGAGCTCCTGAGATGACATCTGTCTTGAGACAAAATGGCTAAGAAGGCTGCAACAAGGTCAGATGTTTTTATATCTCTGTCTGCCTCTGTTGTGTTGGGCCGTACAGATGCCCATCTCTCTGCTCAAGTCATTATTTCATTTGGACATATGGGCTAAAGCTGCATCTCAGACACACTCGGGGGGGCAGCACTTTACTGACATCGCAAGTGTGTGTGTGTGTGTGTGTGGGAGTGTGTGTGTGTGTGTGTGTGTGTGTGATGGG
>OOFC01001206.1:2722-14973 GCA_900323345.1 Pseudochromis fuscus | reverse complement strand
GATGGTTGCAGGGGGGGGACCCCTGCTGTCCACCATCTGGGCAAATGGCAAGTCTTTATGCCAGCATGGTAGCCACTGAAGAAAGAGGGCACGGGGGCATAGCAGGAGGCTCCGAAGACAGACAGAGGGGGCATTTGCAGACACAGGTCATTCTTTCTCAGTAAAAGAGCCACTCAGTAACACCTGTGTTCCCACTCCCCTCTGCCCCACTTCAGACGTTCTGTCAGAAAGCCCGTGCTCAGCAGAACTACAGGCTCCAAACAAAAGACTTTGCAGTCTCGGCAGAGTGCGTGCAGGTGAATAACAATAACCACTTGTTCAGTTATTCATATATTCATATGTGTGTTCATATTTAGCCTTCACTGTGAGGGTGATGAATAACGCTGGCTGAGGCTGTGCCACACTGACAGAGGGAAGCGCTGGCTCAGTTTCTGTCTTCCAGTGTGGGAGTGGGTACTGGGCAAGAAAGTGACAGGGCCACTGGTCAGGGTGTCCTCTGTGGGTCTGGTGTTGGACTTGCTGGACAGGCGTGTTAAAGGAACAGGGCTCATAATGAGGAGAAATCTGACTTGTCTCAGCTGGGGCAGTAGGGAGGGAGAGTGAGGGAGAAGTCAGTAAGAGCAGTGTGGCAGCCCCCTTATGTTCGACTGATGGATTAGCCATTGAGGGCTCGTACAGCCTCTCACATGGCAGGCAGCAGTTACCAAAAAGCTAATAGATACTCACACATTATTTGCTGCCTTGCTCCTCCCCAGAGAGGTTCCATACCCATCTTCTGTAAAGCATTACGCGAACATGTTCAACCCCGCGCTAAAATCTCTCCCCCTCGGCTATGGTCTCAGTGCACCCAATCCTTTCATCCTCATATCTCTCAATCCAGGTAAGGCTTGGCTGGAGACCAGCGCTCTGTAGAAAAGGAGAGGCCTTTGGCTGTGCAATCGATTTCTGTAAAGCAGAATATACAGTATGAGTGACCGTGTCGGGTGAAAATGTAAATGGACCGAGCTCTGAAACGATCACGTAGGCTCGGTGTGCATGGATCAGGGAGTATGTAAGCACGAGATAGCATTTACCCCTGGTTTTAACTAAAGCACTCAGACATTCTCCTCTCTGCAGCCCTGTAATTCCCTCTGAGTGCTCGGTGTGAAAGTGAAGCACTGTTATCAGCCTCTACCAAATGCATTAGACCTCCTCTGACTGCTGAAACAGACCACCTTGTTGTAGATCATTCCCTGTGCACAGAATAGAGGTGATGAAGAAGCTGTAAATTAGGATAGTATAGTTTCATGCTCCTTAATGATTACTGCACCCCTGGGCTGCACAATCACTCCCTCTCTGCAATTTTGAATTAAATACGATATATGCCTGTCAGTGAATAAAGAATAAATTGATGATATTACCTGATGTCACCCGTGGTAATAATGTATGGTGATGACACAGCAGACTTCAGACCACTTTGCACTTTTTCTGCATGGCATGTTGGGCAATGAGCAAGGTTGCATCTTTTCTGAGTGCAGAGCTGCAGAGATGAACTGGAGGGAGTTAGTTCAGAGGGAAGGTTGTAAGTTGCATTTATCTGTTTGCCATAAAACCTTTTTCTTATTGAAATTATCTTGGTGTAAAGAATTGCTGTTGCAGTTTGCCGAGCCTCTCTGGGTGTGAATATGTGAGAGACTTGGTGGCAGATGCAACAAGTAATTCCTGAAACACTGCGGTGTCTGGTGTTTTGTGTGTTGCAGATAAGCCAAACCATTTCTGTTTTTTACTGCTTTAAACACCTCAGCTGGCATTAATGACAAAGGTTGAGGTTGTCTTACAATACAGCCGCTGCTCCATTGTTGAAGAAACAGCCATGCACAATATCAAGATTTCTACTTGCAATATAAATTTAAGACTTCTTGATTGATGTGACTTAAATTTGTTTTACAATTTTAGACATAATATTACAGCAGATATTTCATATTTCTGTTGAAATTCGAGCTGAATATAGGTCGATTAATCGATCAGCTGCAAATTAATCAGCAAATATTTAAATAAATACATTTATCAGTTTAGTAATTTCTCTGTTTTCAGGTTCTGAAATATAAGAACTTGATCAATCTTAAATTGGATCTGGTTCATGACTGTTGGTCAAACAAAACAAGGAAGTGAGTGAGTTCTGTAAGAGTCTAAAAAATACAATATATATATTTTCCTTGCAAGAATATTGATTGATCGAGAGTAGTATCTGCTCTCTGCACTGGTCTGCACATGAACCAATACTGGATTTTATTTATTTTTTTTAAAGTGAAATAACTTGAGATTAATCATCACAATATAATTCCACATTAAGTTTAAAAAAATAGAAAAAACAAAATAATAACACTAATGACAACAACGACAATACCACTAATACTAATAATAATGCTGCACTGCCTTCATTTGATACAAGTATCTTTTGCTCTTCATCACCACTGCAAACATAATCTCACCTCCTCTTTGCTTTGTCTTTCCTTGTCATTGTGTTTCTTCTGATTAAATCTACACTTTACCCCTGCTGAGATTTAAGTTAAGGCAATTTCTTCAGTCCTCCAGGCGTCTGAGCTTTGATACCATTAGATAAACCCCTGATAAACAAGCTTCTCCTGTAGCGTTCTTTAGCACAGCAGTGAACAATGTTAGTTTCTTTATTTATTTCATTTGATTTGTGGCATATCTTCTATATAGGATATACATTTCTTCAAATATTACTTGCCAAAAATAATTGTGTAATGTGTTGCGATCTTTCTATTAGAAGGTCAAATGTTTCCATTATACCGTACAATTTTCTGGGAAGTTGTCGCCCGGTAGAGATAAGATGACAGGGGGGCGGCCTCTCTCCTCCCTATTCAAAACATGTCTTCAAAAGCAAATAAACTCCCTCAGCAGCTGTTTGGATTGGTTGAACTGTATTGACAATCTGTTAAAGTGCAGAAAAGGGCTTATTTTCCCTTTTGTAGAATTTGACAGTGATAAAACTGGATTGCAGCAATAATGGCTGTCATGGATCAACACCTAGAAACATTTTACTCTGCTGATGTGGACATGAATGGGATCCAAAGTCATGTCTCCCTCTGGCTGACTGCCAGGACCTTCACAGGAGCTTTAATAAATGGTTTGTACCAGCAGACGGTCCTTGGCCTGGGCGTGTGTTTCTGTGTGTGTGTGTGCGTGCATGTGTCATTGTGTGTGTGTTTATATGCCATGGGGATTTTAATAAGGACTAAGTGCGTAAGAACCCTCCAGAGGGAGAGAAAGACCAATAACCTACAGTAGTGCATGGTCTACTAAAAGGGTTGAAGGAACACTAAAGGGGAGGAAGCGAAGGTGTACGAGCTATTTATTCGTAGCACTGGGGTGCGCATGAATTATTCAATGTGACATTCATTCATAATTAAGTTTTTTTAATGGATAAATAAATAGACAAAAGTGTACCGAGGGAATAGGTTTTTACATGACACATGTATGTGGCTTCAAGTCATACTTAATGACAATTCCAGGATGTGCATTTAATGAGGGGGGGTTCACAGCCAGTACAAAAGTAATGCATAGTAAACACCAGTGTGAGTGGAAGGGGAGGATCGGGTTAAAGATGCTGCTCAGTGGGTGGGCTGCCTCAGGCGTAGAGGTTCGTACATGTGCACCTCAGACAAGTGTAGGCCCCAGCCTGGGTGGACCCTTGTTAAGATCAGCTGGTTTCAGAGCGATGACATGAACCAGAGTGTATCGTCAGTATCCGGGTGCCTCTCTGAGTTTGGTTTGAAGCACTGTGGTGAGCAATGAGCCCTGTTATGACAAAGTTTTTCAGTGAGTACACTTCAGAATATAGACATGTCTCATAGAACCTGTGCGTAAGGAATGATATCTTTTTATCTCCTCATGCCTGACAGCGTATGTTATTCTTCGTTTTCATCGCTGTCATCTCAACTCATAGAGCAGATCTCTGAAGGTGTCACCAGTCGTTTCATTGTTTCTCATTGAATCCAGGATAAAAAAACAAAAAACCAATTGTTGCTTATTCATCTCCTCGGTTTATTCACTATAACATGAGATGAGCTAACTTGGGTGTCATCAAAAATGAGTCCGATGCACAAAGCTTTTCGGTCCATTTCCAAAGTGAACAACCTGTCACAGCATGCTATGAATTGATTCCCTGTTAAAAGGGTTTGAATATAATTAAAGCTACTGTTTGCTACTCAGCAATCCAAGTGGATCTTGCCATCACACTGTGAGTTGCATCTCAAATTTGTCTCCCTGAACACTATTAACACTATTTAACTTGGGGGCATTCATTTAATTTGCTATAATTGCTTTAGAGCCCCTCTCTCTATGCTCAGCCAGTTGTCTTTGGGTCTTGGGGGGTGTCGGCCTGTCTGCATGCTTATTGCCACGCACTTTTTCTCTGTTGTGCTGTTGTGTCCAAACCTGAAGTTCACAGTGAGTACTCAGTGGTTAATAAAGTTGTAGCCGGCGTTGGGATGAATACATAGATTTCGGCATCCGTTACACATCTTAACAAAAATGTAAATATCCAATAAATAACAGCATTACAAAGCAGCAGCAGAGCAGCAGTTACGTTCAGGGAAAACAGTTAGCATGTTGGGGATGAGAGGCTGGCGGGGGGTGCTGGGCAGGTGTTGGGACTCCTTAGGGAGCTGGAGGTCACATTACCATACAAAAGCCAATCTGCTGGGTAACCTTTCCAGGCGCTGCTCCCTAGCCAGGGGGCCTGCGGTCACACACTGGCACTGCCACAAGTGCCTCACCACCGAAACCCACACATACACACACAGGCACACGTGCGCGCAAATCTCTCATATTCAGCCCCCTGAATACCCCCTACGTTCTCCATGACAGAAACATTGCTTGTATAGTGACATGAAATATTTGCACTCGGGTAACATAAATCACAGGGGACAGCTCTAAAGCAAAACAAATACTATGATATGGTCCATTGCCATCATAATGCACACTAAAGGGAAAGGCATTCATGTGGAATTTAGATCCAAAGCCTAACATTTTATCTTCGCCAGCAGTCTTTTGCACAAATCAGCTCCTTTTTTCCTCCCTAAATCCCTACAAAAGCAAGGCTGTTGTCATTTAAGCTCCACTCTATTTACAACTCGGATATGCCTTAGATGTGTGCGAGACACAACAGCGAGGAATGGGAGCAGTGTACTGGATATGGGGAGCGCACGGGAGACAAGAGATAGACATTGACTTTGCCTGGAAGCATGCGGAGCTTCTCCTGGTAGAGAGGAAGAGTAACTGGGGCGAGAAAGAAAGATTGAGAATGGAGGGAGGCGCGTGGTGGGCAGCTGCAGAGCTAATGTCGATCAAATGGTGGGGGTTGGGCTGAGAGGATGGGTGGTCATATTGATGGACAGCGGCATCAACAGGGATTTAGCTCGCTATTAGAGATGATGCAGGTTTAATGTTAGAGTCTGTTTTTTACTCTTTTTTTTTTTTAAGAGGAGAAAGATCTTTTACTGGGTGGGGGGAGGAGGAGACACGGTGGCGTGGAAGACCCGGGAATCTTTTCCATCTGGGCTGATTTTGAGTGACAGGTCATAGGGATGGAAAAATATGTGTGGCGTTGCACACATGTGTGACACGGTGTGTGTGTTACCCCACAGGTAACACATGCGCACCATGTAATTATACTCATTACACGGCAGGCTGTGGATCTGCATGATATGCTAGTAGACACTAGAAAAATATCTGGATTGTTGACAGCATAGTGGCGCAGTAGCTGTGACAGTCAACTACATTGTTTATGCTGCAATTACCAAGACTGAATTCAATCAGTCAGGCCAATACACTTTTTTATTGCAATTATGCAAAAGACCTTACAGCTCACTGTGTGGTGAGACGTGATGTGCAGTAGCTTATATTGATTACTTTATTTGTAAAATTAAGTCTTTAAGAAGTCCCTGTCACTCAGCCTTCACTGCATCCTGTATCACATGCGAGCACTGCACCCTCATGAAAATAATAACTCTTAATATAATTGATGTAATATGCCACACGCAACAATAAGGTATAACATCTAATCACGTTAAGTAGTCATCGCCAAGCTGTAATTAAACTGTTTGAGACAAGTGATTACCAACCCTGATAGAGAATGTGAATATATAATAGCAGTGTTATGAAAACACTAATACCCCATAGCTCTAATTGCGAGGCATTTTTTACTTATATTGATTGCCTTGTATGTGCCATCATCACATTGACCACAACGTGCCGGGAAACCGCACAAATAGGACGAGATCAAACCCTCCTTCACTTTGTTATGCTCCACCACGCATTGTAATGCTAACAGCGGGGCCCTGCGGTCCGACTGGGCTAATGGTGTGCCGTCCCATCGGGTCACGCGCCCCACCAGAACATGTGGAGAGACTGTTCACATCAAGCCTGTTGGCAAATTCGCCAACACGCGTTAAGCTGTGACATTATGCTAAAGTTGTTTAAATACCACTATATGCTTAGTGACTAATGAATGGCCCACCCCTCCCCTCCTCCCTGAAGCCTATTGGGATGAGTGTCTGTCCTCTTAAACTGGAGTGATAGAATTAGCTGTCACAGCCTCTGGTGCAATGCGAGTTAAAATGAACGAGGCTCAAGAGAGACATGCGAGCGAGTGCGGCTGTGAGCAGAAACATGGTGTTTCCTTTTGTTTTACTGTAAATGTATCGGCTTCTCCTGCTTAAAGATGGTCTTTCAGAAAGCTGTTATTTAAGTGAAAAAAAATCACTATATAGCTGTCAGAATTTAAATATTAATATTTTATAGGGTGGCAGCTGGAACATTTAATGGGAATCAATAGATCACAGCAGGGGAAGGTATTTTTCACAACGTGATCTGTGATCTGACAGACATTTTCCTTTCACTCTCCTAATTAATTTCGTCAGACACCCACAGAGACTTGCCGTGCTGTCGGTCTGCTCGCTGGCCGGAGCTCCTGTTCTTTTGTCTGAACTGCCCCAGCTTTTTCCCAGAGACACACCACAGTACACCTGTAGGCTTTTATTTCCTCCCACCCTAATGAAGGTGTTTGTGCAGCTGATGGACGTGCAGCCTCCACTTCTCACCTCTGCGTCTCTCCTTAGGGTCACAGCAGTGTTGATGGCAATGGGTGTAGCACTGGGAAATACTTTTTTCCTCAAAGTTCTTCTTTTTTATTCTCTCTGACCCCGTTTACTCTTTGTTTTAAAATGTGATCGGATCAAAAGTGGACAGCCGAGACATATCTGTGTTTACACCTGTATTCAACATGAGCCTCCAAACTGTCCTGCTGACCACTTACTACAACATCATATCAGCCTGAAGGACAGTTTTTACACCACTCGCCAGAACAGCGCCAGATTGTCAGCTGGCCACTTTCTGATCACCTAAGAGACATTTTAAAGCCAAGTGCAAACCGGGTCTCTGGTGTGGAAGATCTGACACACTGGTTAGATTAGATTAGCTTAGGTTATTTTAGGTTATGTTAGGTTAGATATATTTGCAGCAGAGACTCTGGCTGCCTTTCATGCTTCTGTGAAAGCACACAGTGTGTGATAGATGGAAAGATGCAGTGGAGCTCTAAGGTAGGTAAACTTTAAAATATATGTGTTTTATCACATAAAGGCAAGGATATAAAAAAAAAACAAAAAAGGAACCATTTTTTTTACAACAAGTGATATTAGGGAAGAAAATGAAACATCTGAGAAGAATTCAGATTCCCTTCAATGTTGTAAGTTGTAGGCAACTGCCTGGGGAGCCCCTTACAGGTGCACAGGCATCACTGGGCTCTGTGTTGAGAACAAGTGCCAAGCAATCCCAGTTGGGTGCTGATTCCTCAAGTAAAAAAAAAACAAAACTATTGATCTGAGTCAGGATTTGACACACTGTTGAGTTTTTTTGGTACTTCTCTGGCTCTGAGTTGTAGGAGCAGTTCTACTTCTGGATCCAGTTAATTTCATCCTTGTGTAGTTTGTTGGATTAAACAGCCTACAGGTACATATCGGGTTTAGTCCCAGAAATAATTGAATTACTCTTCGAACACAGAGTTTGCTTTATTGATTGTTGCTTGCTGTACATTTGACACTTCATTTGCATAATGGACTAGTTAAGTTTTAGCGTTCATCAGTGGATTTTATTTTATTTATGCAGTTTTAGAATAGATATGTTTAAAGTCGACTTTTAAAGGTACAGACAGGAAGAGGAGGTTCCAGTTGTGCTCTATGTTCTTACCAGTGGGGCAGATCTAAGTGTGGGCAGCTAGATTGATTGTCGAGACGGCCAGCAGAGCGGAGAAGGATCAGACATAGAGAGAGGTTCTACTAGATTACACAAGGCTTGTCTGAGCTCAGGATTTCCTCTCCTTTTGTTGTAGAACCTCGCTTGTGGAATAGCAGATCAAAGCTTCACTCACAGCGTCTCACGTAGCATCATTTACACATCTGTGAAAATCCACATTCATAGAGAAGACTATGAAACCTCTCCCGCATTCATTAATGTAGAACTTTGACCAGAGACAAAGGTTAGGTGGAGGACAGAAATGGTCTCGCTTTTAGAGCAGCATTCACAACCGAGCGTTTGAGTATTCACAACCGCTCATTAATTCTATTTCTACTTTGAGTATTGGTTATTTGCTTTCTTCTTTTCACTCGGGCAAGCTCTCAATTCATTAGCCGATCCACTATGAATGTATTATTCAATGCTAGATTGGCATTGGTGAGAGCAGTGTGTTTACCCTAGCTCATGAAATATGTATCTGTTGAATGGGTGTGCGTGTAAGCAGCTGCCTGATATAGTCATGATGAGGGAGAGGTTTCTGTGGCAGTCACAGCCAGTCACTCAAGGACAATCCCTTATAGCTGTTTTGGTGATTGTTGTGTTGATTGTCTTACATTAAAGCTGTGGTGTGCAGTGTAGATAACAAATTTACCTCAGGCAGGTTTCCGTATCAGGGATAACTTTTTTTTCCCCCCACTTCCACATTGCATGTTGATAGATAAGCATTTTTTTTTTTTTATGCAAAAGCTACATCTAATTGATAGCTGGAAATGAAAACATAATAATACTCATTACAACCCCACAACAGACACCAGCAGCCATCTACAAGAAAATGATCAGATTTGTTAAAGTAATAGTGAGGCCAGGACATCCATAAAGAGCTGTTTGTTAGATGTCAACTGCAGTAATTATAACAGAGCAGGCATGGCTGAAATTATATTGAGTGGCCTAATGGTGTGTGTGGAGAAAGAGCAGAGTAGGGGTCTTTTTTTTTTCTCTTTTTTTTTTTCTCTCCCCCATCCCAGGATGAAGTGGCTCACCAGAAAGATGAATGACTGCTTTCTGTGCGAACTCCTGGGCTCATGGGTTGATTTAATTGAGTTGAATTAAACCTAAGCCAGGTAGAAATGGAGACAGAGAGAAAATCTATGCCGTCGATCTATAAAAGCCTTTAGGGCTTCGATCTGGATTACGTAGATTATTTTCCTGTCTGGTCACAGTCACACTTCATTCCTGTCCACGGAGTCTGTATAGTTACATATTGTTTAGGTGGCACCATGGTGGGAGATGCCCTCGACTGGCATGTGATCAGAAGTCGCTGCCAGAATATCATGAACTTCACATTTTCATGTTCAGTGTATTTGTATAGTCGACCAATAATAATTCTCTTGGGGTGAAATGGGATCAATGAAAAGGCTGTCTCACTAAAAGGGAAAAAAATGGTACTACATGTTATATTGTTCTGGCACACTGGTGGAGACACTCCTGTGGAGCTGCGTCTGCTGTACAGAGCATCTACTATAAATACAGCCTGCTGACTGTAAAGTAATTTCACTGACGTAGTTACCTAATATGGTACAGCAAATGCATCACTTCCCGACTACGCTGAGAAGAAGCAGCGCCTGAAGGACCAAAATGTAATGGATTACTGACAAAGGGAACTTGAACACAACGCAGCAACATTTTATTAGTCTTAAATTCTTTCTCTTGCATTATCTCTTAATTTTTTAGTAAGAGAAAAAAGAGAGATATTTTGAATGATGAATCCCACTTGATCATAAACTGGAGGTAACGCCCCTCAAACACCATATAAGGGCAGGTGTTGTGCTGTGTGCAAACAGTCTGCTGTACAATGCCTCAAAAAAATAATATAAGAAAATGAACCGTAGTAGTGCTGATTTTACAGAGCGCCAGTACTAATGCTACAGGACAAGTAAAACCCCAACAACTTAGCACACAACCCTAAAATCTTAAGGACTGTAAAGGTGGTGCCATAGACTGCATAAAAAGTCAGTATAAAGTCAGTGACTTTTAGTGAGAGCCAATGCAGAAAGGGAAAAAAAAGTGCAATACCACCGGCGACCACTAGAGGCTCCAAAAAACCTTTGGTTCCAGTTGACTTCAATTCAAAAATCACAATTTTATTCATGTATATTTTGATTTGCATGTTGTTTGGTGAACTTCACTCTCAGACACATTGGTCAGTGTCCTCAGGTTTAAGGGTCAGACCCGCCTCCTCGCTCCTTCCCTCATATCCAAATATGGTAAATTCTGGCTCCAGAAAACCAACACACCAACATCCAAACTCCTGGCTTCAGAAGAGGAGTCCATCAACCAACGGGTGACATCATGTTAGCATTGCTGATCTGTTACATACAGTTTATGGATGATGCTGGCAGGTGAGCCCTGATCAGCAACTAATTTACATACCTGGCAGCTGTTAAAGGCACATTGTGCATTGTTATGTTGAAGAATTACTGTATACATGTCCGAAAAAATATACATATGAAATGATATTTAAACTATAATTAGTGGACTGTGGGGTTTAAAAACCGGGAGGTACTAACAAACTTAACTCATATCCTGAAGAAAAACAAAAATAAGAGGACATGTATTCATACCTGTCCTCCTGTGTGATGCCCAATGTCTCTTTCATGAGAAACAACTGTATTGTTAAATGTGTTTGAGGTGATTTTATGGATGTAAAACCAGCAAGCTGCATGATCAATCAAACTTGTTTCCTTCTTTCTTATGTGTTAAGAGTAACTCAGCAAATCATCCAATGGTGTTAAATGAAAAAAAAAAGCCTGCTGTAATTCTGCAATCAGCAGATGATTGGGGGCATACGTTGCTGCCTGCCAACAGACACGAGGCCAAGCTGCCAAATCACCCTTAAAAGGAAGCCTGAGCAAAGGGGCTTATCTCAATGTGTTGGTCTTTCTCTGCTCCAGCACGTTTCACCATATGTACACAGAAGCAGGGGCACGATCTCATACGTCTTTCTTGGTCTGTATTTGTCTTGCTGTCTTTATTGTGCTCCCTCTCTCCTCTCCGTTTCATGGCTGCTTCAGCCCTCTGCACCCCTGTTACCCTACTTCTTTTTTTTCTATTGTACTCCCGTAACAGGGCTGTCATCTCCTAAGAAAACACCTCTTGTTCCTGACAATTTTCAAGATGACATGTTGACTCTTAAAAATGCTATGATTAGCCAACATTGTTTGAGGTTTCCTTTTGAGCAAAGCTGCTTAGGGGCAGCAGATAAAGCCACGCGGTATATATTTATCTGCTACATTTCAATCCTGCTTTGTGTTGTGACAGCGGAGATGATACGAGGGAGAAGAGGACAAGGTGATCCTATCCTGCTATATTAATTTGAAGTTGAACCCGTGCTATTGTTTGTTGGATTGGGATGGAAACGCTGTACAGTGAACCGGGGCAGAGGCGCTACCCGCCCCACGCCCCTCGATCAAACAAAAACATAATACACCTAATGTTGAATTATTCTCTGTGCCTGGGTTATTTTTTTGCTTTGGTGTTAAATCAGAGTCCTTGTGTTTCCTATTGAATAATAAAAAGCTTGCTGCTGTGATATGTAGAGGTGTCACAGGGAAGGTTTTGAATGGATCTGGCTTCCGGTTGTGCTTGCATCAGCTTGAAGCTTCGCAGCATTAACTTAACCAGACAAGGGAGGAGATTGTTTGAAATTATATCAAACTCTTGAGAGACCCCAGGCCTAAAACAGTCCTTAAAAAGTCACTGTGGATCTGCACTGGTTCTTTTTAGACTGTGGTTGTTCTTTATACCTACTGAGTGTTGTTGCGTGCTCACTTGTTTATTTAAAACCATGTCTTTTTTGTCCTTTCCAGAGGCAATGGTAGGAAATGGGAGCATTGGTTTCTCTTTTGTGTGTGTGTGTGTGTCTGACCAGGTGTGTGTTGATGGAGTGCAGCCCG
>OOFC01001204.1:0-14173 GCA_900323345.1 Pseudochromis fuscus | reverse complement strand
TGATGAATTATGTCTTTTTATGAAAAAAAAATACTTCGTGCTAAATCAGTTGCAGGTTTAATTTTTATGTACATTTACAGTTTTTTTTGGAGTTTTATTGCTATTTTGTGTATTTTGGAAAAAGTCATTATAAATCTGTAGAATAATTTGAAATGAAATATAATTACTGAGCTGATGGAGGTGAGACTACATGATAGCTGTAACACTGCTGTGCCTCCTGATGACCATGCATGTGTTCAACCTGAGCCACAATCATCTTTCAAACAGGGAACTGAATTAACCCGCAGCAAACTCTATTCCAGTCCTCAGCACCTGTTAGAAGACACAACATGGCCTGACAGGTGGAATACAACAAGCTCACTAGAGGGAGCTATAGATCTGCTAATGTGTTTTACTGCCTGCTTGAACTTGCTCAGCTCTGTCTGTCTGTCTCTCAGACACACAGACACCCATAAAACCACAGACTGACATGAATGTTTGGCACTTGATCCAGTACACAGATGTAGCTGCCACAAGGTGGCGACGCTGCACCACTTGGCTGGGTTACACTCAAAATATGAGCCACTGGTATTGAAAATTACCATCAAGAAAATATATTTCCCTATAATTTCAGGCAACTGAAATAAAATGGAGATCATCTTAAGCTGTCAAAAATTAATAGTAAGTTAGTAAGTTAATTTTGACAGGTTGTTATTGACAAACACAGGCACTCCAGGTCCACATTAGAATACATAAGGTGACATGTTATTTTGGAAACAGCTAAACCATGGTCAACACACTTAAGTATGAGGCATGCATGAGTTACATCAAGTTGAGAAACTAATGAATAAAGATTACAATAGTGACCTGTTCAGGATTAAATTCATTCAGTGACCTGTCCAATGGTTATTAAAATATACAGCATAGCCTATGAAGGAAATCATCCATTCACAGCTATACATGACCTCTACAGAGAGTCCAGTAACTATTTGATGCATTCATTAGGTAAAGAAAGGTTGTAAATGATGTTGTATAGCAACTCTATGTTGTTGCATATTTTGTTTTATATATTTATTGTTTTGTCTGACTTTAAATCTGTGATACTTTCAGAGTGACCACCAGGCACTGTTCAGGGACATGTTTTGGGTAAAAGAGAGTCACCACATGTAGTTTAAAATCCTCGCTCATGGTGCTTTTTCTCTCCCTAAGCTCTGACCTGTACCTTAGCTTCACCACCTGTCCTTCCACTCTCCTCTTCTCTACTTTCATTCTCCATCATCCATCTACCCATCTATCCATCTACCCATGTGCACTTGTCATAATTCAAACACTCCATTCTGCTCCACGCTCTTATAAGAAATATGCAGCTCAGTCACCAGATCCCCCGGCTTCATTACCAAACGCTGTCATGCTAGCCTGTACTCTGTGCAGAGGTTCTCCTCAGATATTTTTCCTCCCAGGGTTCCTGCTCGGTGACCTCTGTCACCTTTGAACCCCTTCAGCTGCTGTTAGTCGTTAAATCAATATTACATCGTCTATAAAAACAACTTTGAATGGCAACAATCTGTAACAATCACAATGATTGTTGCAGAGGAATGAATAAAATTACATTTGTCCTTTATATCACTGTTAGATATATTTATGCTCATTTTCCCAGGATTGTAAATGAATACAAATCCTGACAAAGAGCATAAAACACCCTCATCATCTGTGTGAGAAACATTTAAAAGGCCCTTTGTATGTTAAAAGTCCTTCATAATGTAAACGGACAAGTTGAACAGGTCGCTGGGGAGGGAGCTGATCTGCCTCGTGCAGTGTTCACATTCCCCTGTGCAGCATAAATCATCAGCTCCATCCAGACAGATAGCTGTCGCACACACGGGGACACTCACAGTCCAAAAAGGAAACTGCAGTTTGCTGCTAACAACACTGACAGAATGGATCTGTACATGCTTATGTGAGGGTGGTGTGAGCTGAATACACAGGAGTGCAGTGGTTTTTATTTTTTCATTTTTAATATTTAAAAGACATTAATATAATAATAAAAAAAAAGCCCAGTGAGGAATCCATGGAGAACAACATCTACTTCAGCTCTAGTTCAGGGTCACTTGTGAAGCATCTGGCTACAGGAAAATTAAACTTAGCACTGCACCACAGATGTGTCCATGCTTGTATGTTTTTTTTTATTTCACACTGATGCATGCACATGACTGTGTAGTTTGTAAGGCACACTGAGGCAAAGCGGCTGCCTGGCAGACACCGAGGAGTGCGCAGGCGTGCATGAAGTGCTGTGTCTGAAGTTAAAGGATACCACAGGGGTCTCGCTAACATGCCAGCAGCGGCAGGCATCTGATTCTGCGTACAGCAACGACACCCTGAACCAAACACCACCTGTCCCTTTCTCGTCTCAGAGACAGCACGTCCTCTCCTTTTAGGTCCTGTAGTGGGAGGTAGGAAGGACGCCGGGTGGAGGGTGAATGGGCTACTGAGTGGGTGGGTGGCTCAGCAGCACAGAACCCCCGTCCTTGTCTGAGTCTGTAGTGAGCAAGAGATTAAGCGTTCAATGCACTACTACAGGAGCTCAGCTATTTTATAGTCAACTGCTGCTGTCTCGCCTCATGTCAACATCTCGTTGCACGCCACCCAAGACTGCTTTGCCGTACGAGGCAGAGAGATAAGACAGACAGGCTGTGCAGGCGAACAGCAGGGACAGGACGTGGAAGGCTTCCATCATGGAGAACTTCCTGAGGGATAAAGATGTTTGGATATTGGGGAGTGTGTGTCTGGTGGCCACTTTTCTGTGGCGGCGGCTGTGGAATTTATTCTCCATCAAGAAAAGGGGAAGGACCACACCGTCTGCAGACACACAGGTAAAAAACAAAAAGTAACAGAGCAGCCTGGGTCTGTGCACCTGTGCTACATGTGAATCTGGGAGCATGCCAGAGGGTCATTCAATCTGAAAAAACAGCACAAGTGTAGAGAATTTAGAATATCAACTAATTTGTCATCGGTCATGTTGTGGGTTCTGGCAGCAGCTGAGGAGTTGCAGGCCTACATGAACCGGAAATTGAGGAAAGGATGTCATCACATTATCACCCTGACTAACACTGTCTTGATGCCAAAGAGATGTAATCTAGAGAAGTTAGTTTATTGCCATTTTAACAGGATGCTGGGATTGCTGTTTGCTGTCGTTGCCAGGAGACTTATATTTTGCTGTTTGTCGGGAAGCAGGACGTTTGAGAAACAAATCAGAAATGAGTTAAAAGGTCCAAGAAAGAAGTGACTGCATTTGTTGTGCATCAGGCTCTTCAAATGTAAATAGTTTCTTAGATGTATAACTTTTGAGAATTTTGCAAATCTTTGCATATTTAAATATAAAATATATATATTTTTTTAAACTAAAAAATGTAAAAAACTGGTGACCTACTTTAACTACAGGGGTGTTTGATGAAAATCTGAATCATAAACACCCCAGACTTAAATGTGTCTAAATGTTCTCATCAACTCAGACTTTTGGACCTTTTTACTTTGCAAAACCATTTAAAAAATGGTTTATGAACATGAAAGGCCAAATAAAACTGTTAGTTTGGGGTTTTTTTCAACAAGATTTTTTTATTAATTATAAATGAATAGATTAGGCTGATTGCGTAGCATCAGAAGATGTATACGTTATCTAACTGTTACAGTGAAAACAGTCATTTATTCTGTACTTCATGTTCTTTGGCTTTAATAGCTGGTGACATTGCACATGGGCATCTTGATTATCATAAATTTGACTTTTGACTTTGACTTTTTTGAAAAGAGTCTCTGAACTCCGTTATACTAGTGTTATCTGGGTGATGTGAACATGTAACGTGATCTAGAATTGGTCTTCCCCTTGATAAAAGTCTCATTGACTAACATGGCCTGTGTGTGGTCTGGTTTACAGAAGACATCTGTAAAAAAAAAATCTGTAAAACTAATCAGACCTTTGAAGCCTTTCAGCTCGTGCACTGATCCGCTGATGTGGACTTAACATCCTGCTTTGATAAAACAATGCAACAATGACAGTATTTAGCAAGTGAGGGTCGTACTCTAACCCTCTCTGCCAATATGTGAATACGCTGTCAGTGGAAAGCATAACGTCATCACACAGCAGTCACGCACATGTCACCAAGAGTGACATCTAAATTCTGTCCAACAGCACTTAACTCCATCCAGACGGGCCAGTGCCCTCCATGCTACACACACTGTATCCAGTACAAACCAGTTTATTATGTTTACATAATGCAGCAGGAAGCAGCTGTAATTGACTCCTCATAAAGTGGAGAGCTGTGGTGCTTTTCAGCAGTTAATGCCTGTCAGTGTCAGCTTAATATTTTTATTACTGTCTCGTTGTCATGCTGACAGTAGGCTTATTACTGTTAGATTTATAACTCTGTTCATCATTGCGACTACAGTGGATATTGAAGTGTCACCGTGGTGTCAGCACAAGCTTTATGCTGAGGGGAAGTATGATCAAGTAATAATAAAAAAAGATCAGATTGATCTAAGGTGAATCAAAATAAGATTTGAAGTTCAAATTCAAGCTTTTCCAAACCTGACAACAGACGGTTATTCCTCTTTGAGTAAGATCTGTCCAAGGTGCTGAATCAACCCTGTCAGCTGACAGAGACGTCACTTTCCTTACTTGAAGCTCTATTTATGTAGCCATGTTCCATTCATACCAAGTCCACTAGCCTGAATACCTGTGGGAGCATCTTCATTTAAACCAGGGGAATCTCTTCTTCACATTTGGATTTACATAAAAAGCCAGGCTGCAGTGCTCAGGAAGCCATTATTAAATCATTGTAATAATAACAATAATTTTAATGTTGAATACACACAGAAGTCCACATTTTAAAAAAAATATAATTCAACTGATTTCATGTTTTTTTTTTTGCTGCCACTACTTAAGCATACTTTAACCAACATTTTTTTTTTTTTATCTTTTAATCAAATACAGCAATGGATTTGTAAATGGATTATTTCATTACATCCTATGACATGTAACCACTATACTGCATGCTATCTATCTTGATATGTATATTCTCACAAACATACCAGTGTTTTGTTTTTTTGTGTGTGTCAGTGTGAGCAATACAAAGTAATTTAAAAAATACTTTTTTGTGTAACTCCTTCAAAAACTGAAAAACCGAAGTAGATATATGAGGCAATATTATGTTTCACTGGTGGACAACGTCCCTGAATTAACTTATGAATAGCACATGATTTAGTGTGAGGCTTGTGCAGAGTAAGTTGTACCTTGTGTTAATGCGTGTGAGCAGGACTAATGTGAGAAGAGTCTCTCCTGCCTCAGATTCTCACACTCACATAGCTCAGACAAAATTAGCACACAAACAAAAACAGGAGGGATAGAGGAGAGACCATAATGGTTTCATGAAGTGACTTTAAGAATTTAGAAACACTAAGAAAGACATTTTGTGAATGAGTGTCAGCTTATTTTATGTTCGCTTGATAGTTTTTATAAATGACATTGAACCTCATAGGATTCAGAGGATGAAGTTTCCTTTAAAAAAACAAAAAAAACCATAAATAAAATAACTTTAGGCATAGATTCCATCTACTATAGTGCATGTTTTGTGATGTGTTACATACCTGGGATTTATGAAACACAATAGTCCACACTGGACACTAAAGGGACATTTACATTTCTGAAGAAGGGAATCTAAATTTGTAGCATTCGATCAAACAAAAACAGATTTCTCTTTCCGTTTGTTAAGAAATGATTTTGAATTGAAGCTGTTATTATTAAACAGATATAAATGAAAGCAAAACCTTATGAGTAGCACATATTCACATTACTGTTGTACTGTACTCAACACAATGCAACATTGTTGCATTGACATGTTAAAATTATTAGTAATATTTTATTATATGATCCCCAGAAATAAATGAAAAGAGTAAAAGATAAAGGTCTCGCTTTAAACTCATGAGTTTATTACAGTTTTTGTTCACAGGATTGGTTTTCTCAAGTCTTAGATAGTTACAATATTATAGGCCTAAATGCATGTACAGTTTGCTCACTTGTTGTGAGCTCCTACATCTCTTAGACCACTTGGCATATAAGTTACAGAACCTACATTTTAGTCTCCAGCCTCTGGCTCCATCTTTATCCCGCTGTCTCTCTCTGGTATGAGGACTCGATGGGAATGTGCTGTTTTCGCCTGGACTCCTCTGGCCTCTCGGCTGGGGTCCACTTTCAGACGTTTGCATAACTCATTACCAGCGCAGGCCTGATACATTGCAGCAGAGCCTGCAACACATGCACACAAACAAAAACACTCAGCAGACAAAAACACAAGTGCATGGTGACGACCACTCTGTGTTAAGCTGTGAGTATTTATGTACAAAGCAGCTCATGCTTTGAGCTGAGCAAATGAAATTATTTCTCACCTTCTGGTTTGAGACTGATGAACCTTCGTGCCTTCTTATAAAAGGCTGGTCGCGGTGTCAGGGAGGAAGAAACAAACAGATAGTTTGGTTTAGATAGGGGGCTGGGGAGTGGTTGTAAGCAGCTCCAAATACGAACAAGAATACAGTGTAGCAAATTAAGATAGATTCATCTACACTGACTAATTCACAGGATTCAGCTTTAACATGCAGCAGAGGGGGAGTCTGACAGTTTGCACAGCTTTATAGTTGCAGCTTCACAATTTAAAGAATGAAAACTCAATGATGATAAATGTGATGTTATAACATATTAAATAGATTCATATGAAGCTCTGGGACGTGTGTAATGTCTGTATCAGTGTTGTACACTGCCCAGTCAGTAGTCTTTAGGAAACAGCGACTGGACACAATGCTACAGTAAGCTAACTAAACAGCAATAAAACCACAACAAATATATTAAATAAACAAGTAAAACCAATAAGTTATGACTATAATTAACTGTACCTTATGTCAAACTGTCAAACAAGCCTCACAGCTACATAAAAATACCACGGTGTCACTTTGAAGTCCCGGTGTAAAAACAAAACAAAAAACAAATTAATGGAGTTTAAACTAAGTCTTAACAGCAGCAGTTGCAGTGGCCACAAGTTTAAAATACATCAACAAATGTTTAGAAATGACATTTTTATTACTGACAGCTTCATAAAATGCTACCACTTGTAGCCCAGTAAGCTTTATTTGCAGGTGTGAGTAAAAACTGAAATAAATAGCATTTAAAATCTAAGGTTTAAGAAGCCTGTTTCAACAGCATTTTTATAATTTTACCTAATTAAACCAACTGGAGATAATGTGGTTAAACACTGTCTCTGCTTTGTATTTATATTGGTACAGAGTTAGAGCTGTGTTGCCTGTGTATACGCAAAACGCTTCAAAACAGGCAGGTCGTGTCAAAAAGACTACAGCGAACGTTGCAGCGTGAGTTCAAAAATGTGGATTAGAAAAAGTGTGGATTAGAAAAATGTAAGATCCATGGATCAATTTGTTATCAAACTGAAAACAAGAAAAAGCTGTATATCAATAAGCAGTGTTGATTATAATTGATCATTTCGATTTTTTATGCAGTTAACTTCACATAGAATACAGTGGCTCTCCGACTTTGATTTGAAAGTCTTAAAACATGTGAATGAAAATGAAAATGAGCTAAAACATGCAGAATCCATGCTGCATGAACATGAAGCCACAGCTGTCAGTCAGATTGATATTTGACTGCAGGTTGTGTTTACATCCTGTCACCATGCACAGTAGGTCTTACAAGGCATGCACTGACTATGTGGATTGGTGTGATTACATGTGTGTACAGGGACAGTAAGTCAGGGTTCAAAGGAACCGGCAGAACAGCTGGTTGTTCCCCTTCAGCAACATGCTACAGCTTAAACTGTCAGGTATTCATCAGCTCTGTGCTCAGACAGTCATGAGTCTGTGGTCATCTTCTGTCCTCTAGTGGTAGCAAGGCAGAAGTGCATTTTCCTAGTAATTAAACCACCGTCTCATAACTATTTTACACATTTTAAAGCAACTTTTCCTCTATTATATTGCTAATATTATTTTACAAAACATATCAGATTTAAGCTTTTAAAAAATGTTTTTCTCTCCCTTCTTCCCTCCTTCTCTTTTTTTATATCATTGAGTTGATGATTTACAGTAAATATGTTGTCTCACTTAATCAAAATTTTTCAGATGTATCAGCATTTTATTCACCTTTTTTGTAAATATACCTACATACATATTATATTGATCATTATTTGTAATTGTTGTTTTGGCAAATTTACATTTATCATGTGGAAGGTGTGTTTTTTATTTTCAGTGTGATCTGATATCATCAAATTGGAAGTATGTGAAAATTTCAAACAGTAAATGGCAGCACAATAAGAAACTGACTCAAACCTGATTAGCACAGAGAAATACATGTAGTAGAATTTATTGAAGTTTATGTTGAAGAATAATTGCAATCTATTGCATATAATTTTATTTACCTGGTAAGTGATTTCACACAGTATCAGCTAAGTGTATTTGGGATTTTTTTTTTGGTCTTTGATTGTCTCTTTAGGGAGATCTGAGAGAATATTTAGAGTTAGTGCCTTGCTCAAGGTGATAAAGCAGTGGTGAGTCCCACCAAATTAAACTGTGACAAACTGACTGATTGACACCCTCTACTTTAATTGCCATAAGTTATGCTTGTTTCTATGAGTGGTTTTTGTGTGTGTGTGTGTGTGTGTGTGTGTTCGGGGTGGTCAGACTGACAGGCATTCCATTGGGTCAGAAGTTACCATTCATCTTTCTGTACCCTGTCCGTCCCAGTTGTCGTCATGTTACATAACACTGAAGGCGAGCAGCAAACTCAGGATAACTGAGGAAACTTGGTTTACGTCTATTTAAGAATCCAATGCACATACTTGTGTAGCTTATGTAACATATTTATTGTCAACACACACACACACACACACACACACACACACACACATACATACTCGGCTGACGTCATACAGCACCTCTGCTCCATATAAAGAATTTTTTAGTGTCTCGCCAGGGTCATAACAGAGAGAGCCAAACACATGTTATCGTGGCAGCTGAACTGTGAAAGAACAGACTGTCATCAGCCAGCGGTGACACAAGTAGGTCTGTCAGATACAACAGCAGCAGGTGGAGCTACAGATACAGAGAAAATGTGGCCTTCTTTCCATTGTCGTGCACTCACAAGACATTTAGCCTCAAACAACAGAGGAAAGAAATCACCTGCATCGCATTAAGTCAAATTTGACGTAACCTCTCCAACACTGACTTCATCAACAGCTTTGCCTGATGCAGTACTGAGCACTGGTCAAACTCACATACTTTTATTTTGAAATCTTGCCATGTTTCTACAGATATCAAATCTGTTGAAGAGAGTTACAATATGTGTATGAGTAGATTGTTCAAGACATGTTTATAGTTCAGCTCTAGAACATATGGCGTCTTGGCTTTGAATATTTCATCAAATACAGCCTGAATTTAGCTTCAATGCAACACTCAGGAGGACAGAATACTTCCCTTAGCTCGGAGTAAAGAAGTATTTGCATGCAATATGTTTCTTTTGCAATTTGTATTAATCCCAAATTCATTTGATCATTTGTTTGTGTTGAATTTAGTCAAACAATCACATTTTCCATGTGTTTTATGGCCGCTCATCACAGGGATAAAACATGAAAACCTAAACAAAGAAATCTGTGCGTGAACTCTGAGGTGTTTCTTTGTTCACCGCTGTGCTATGGTCTTAATTGTACAGCTCACAAGCTGTTACACATGTGTACTTTCTTTGATATCAAAAATGTGGTCTTGATGATTTGTTTTTCAGTGCAGCAGTTTACTGTTAGTGTTCAGCACTTTGGAGAGAGGCCATTCAAATAAAACCTGCATGTGGTGAACAAGCTGACAAGGACCTTTCTGAATGCAGCTATTTGAATGCCACTATTTTTGGTCTCAGTAAAGCTGCATGGGCTGAGTCATAATGATGGTATGGTGAATCCTATGTGGCCAGGGATGCCATTCAGAAGGGAAACCCTGGATGATTCAGGGGCCCCAGAGCTGGACCAGGGCCCTGGAGCATGCCGCAAATCAGAGCGACTGTTACTGAGCTGTTGTCAGTGAGCCCAACATTTCTAGTTTATTACTCTACCATAGTTCTCTGTCTCGTTTGTGAAGAAGGTGCAGGTTTATCCCAGAACACCTGCTGCTTCAAACGTCTGCCAAAGGGTTTTTATCACCCTGATATTAAATTCCTTTTAATGTTCTTTAAAGCCAATGTGGATAAAATTCTGAATAATGTGCCGTATATTCAGATGAGTAGTTGTTTTAAGCCATCGGAGTGAATGTCTTTATTTACTGTCCACCTCCATCTTTATTTCCCTGGCCAAGCTACAGTGCTGTTAAATGTTGACTCACCACAACAGCAGCCGTCTGTTGCGTGTGACACAGTCTATAATTGTGGCGAGGTCACTGCACCAGTATGATATTGGATTACTGGGAAAGCCAGCGGCAGTAGAAGAAACACTCAGTATTGTCTGAGTCTTTCTGCTGAGTAACTCTATATGTGGTGGGAGAGACTCGGCTGCGTTAGTCTCATTCCCCAAACAGCGCTCCTATACCACGCCGGCTCTCATCTTACCGTGTAACCTTTTCAGACTGGGGATTTCAGAGATCGACCGACACGGTACAGTTAAACCTCCCACTGGCCTCAACAACCAGACCAATCAACCACCACCCTGCTCCAACCCTCACAGCTCTCTGTAGGCTCCACTTTCCTGGGATTTCTTTTTTCAGCCATCTACTGTATCTCAAGTGGTCAGACCCCTAATATAGTGGTGGTGGTGGTATTTGCAATAGTTCAGCTCTTCCCAATGTGAGAAAATACTGGAAGAGGTGGAAGTGGAGAACTCCACAACATTGATACCTCTTCAAATGTACTTTTTAATAACAATGAGACTGTTTTTAGTGTATGACCATCTACTGAACTCCTCACTCATTTTCAGACCCTATGATTTTCGTTTCACTTATTTTTCCTTCATAATGAGTTAAGCCTCTGGTACCAGATCATGCTAGATTGACATGACTTGTGTGTTTGCATTGCTACACCTGATCAGAACCTTTATCTTTTTATTTGATTGTGACATTTTTTGAGACAAATACACACCCGTGTAGATGTGGAGGACCATTTAACTTGTACTTACCAATATTTTTATATTGATTATTGCCTCAAATGATCACTGTCATCATTGCGGTGACAGCAAATGATGTCTGCTAGTTGTGTAAGTAGACAAAAGTAGCTCTGATAACAGCTTTGTAAGTGCCCTTTGTAAAGTTCATTAAACCGCAGAGCAGACCTTTTGTTTCCATCTTCTGGCAGTGAGCATGATTACATAAATACTGTCTGGGCATGCTTATTATAAATGCTCAGCGGCAACAGTTGCTCCTCTCTTCATCTCTTGCCGATGGGCAGTGCAGGAATGTCATCTCAGACACCAGATTCAAAATCCCCATCCTGTGAAACACAAAGAGCTTTACCTGGAACTGATGGGATTAATCAGTCGTGAGAACTAGTGTTGTTGTATTTATGAGTAGTGCTGTTGCTGTGGTTACCTACAGTTTATTCAACCTCTCTATTTCCAGATGGTCAGGAGTCCTACTAGTTAATCAGACAAATAGTTTCTGTGCTGATATGTTGTCTCTGTGGAGTCCTAAAACACAATTTTAAAAAGGTGAAGTTGAAGTTTGGAGACTCTATCAGTTGATGTTTAATCAAACACAGACGAGATCTGTGAAGTTAAGTTTGCTCCATTTTTGGAGAAACAAACATGAACGTATTTTCAAACCAGAATAATACGATTAGTTGTAATAAAATACAAACTTTAGGGTGAGACGTTTCATCCAGTTTTGAAGGACACACTTCTGTTTGAATGAATGCATCATTTTAGGCTAATATCGGGTGGACTAGCCCTTTAAAACCCTGGCTAGCTACAGTCTTTATACGTTATTTCGCTATATGTTAAGCAAGCAAACGTGTTATAGTAATGTGTACAAACCAGGTTAATCTCTTCCCGAGCACCGATCACCTTTGTCCATTCTGTCACTAAACATGTATTTCCAGGTTATGTGCTGTGCTGTGTCCACACTCGCACGGTGTCCTCATTCATTCTCACCTTCACTGGTAAATAGGCACAGGGGAAACGAGTGTAAACCCTGACAGCTGACAAGCCGTCTGTACTGGGAACAGTGCGAGGGACGGAGTATAGGTCAGGTTTTTCCGGTGCTGACAGATGGCTGCCAGTATATAGGCGCCGGCTCTTTGTCACCCTGCCTACTCCAGATAGCTCTGTTCTGAGATGTGGAAAACTTTGAGGTCAATGTGCAGAGTCAGACACGTCTCAAAAAACATGTCTGTTCATGAATATATGAACTTATGTGTCGGTATCAACGTGTATATGTGTGTCAGTGCGTCCTCTTTGATTCTTTGTGGCGACACATGTGCAGCAAGTTTCCTCTCCCACAATCCCCCTCTCCTCTGTATCAACAGTTCTTAGGTGTCAGTGGGATCACCGGTTTCCTGTTTTCCTCCGTTCCTCACGTTGCGTGAACGGTGAACCTATATTGGGAACCGTGCAGGCTTTTTCCGATCGATGGTCTTCTTAAATTCCCTACAGCACCTAAAACCTTATTTCACTTCTCCTCTTTCAAAAATGCTGATGTCGTTCCTTTTTGTATTAAATTCAGACAACCATACACTTTCAGATTACAGAAAGATCTGTATGTAAGCACAATATTTACCACAGAAGAAAAGCCTTTTGGTGATATGACAAAAAAAGAGAGAAAACTTACAGGAAAATGTAAAACTGAGAAAATTAGTTGAAGCTCAAGAAAAGATAGCAGAAAATCACCAACAAACTTATTCATGACAATGTTTACATTTATTTTTTTGACCGTAAATATAATTTTACAATAAAACCAATACTTTATATATTCAGCATTGTTGCCTCCAGCCTAGTTTGTAATTACTGCCATAATTAATTGTAGTTAAGATTTCTGTACCTAAAGAAAGACTTATGGGAAGTGAAGACATATTTTTTGTCTTGCACTGTGGATTCCCGTCAATTACACAATGTTCTGCTGACACTGAGTAAAAACGAGTCAGTTATGAGAAGCCGGTGGCATTTGCTGAGGTTCAGATATACTCACAATGCCTGTGCCTTTACTAACCACTTCGACCTCACTTGAAGTGTGGCGCTTGCACCTGTTGCCTTTCTTCCTACTGTGTAACAATGTGCAAACCATGTATGCTTATAAACTGAAAATAAGATTTTAGAAACAGATCTTGTACACTGATACCGCTCCACCTGCTGAAACTTTGCACGGGTCCTTCAGATTTGAAGATTCCAGGTTCCTTTTTATTGCCTGTACGTTTTTATTTGTTTGTCTTACTTTTTACGGCGTCATATTTCAGGCCCAAATATTTGGGATTCTGACACCCGACTGAAGGGCTTTTGAAGTGTCTCAAATGTCACATAGCAATCCTCTCCACCATCTCCCCCTCCTAACCCCCATCAATCCCCGACTGCACCCGACTCTCAGCTCTTATCACTGGCCACTCAGTTCCTGACGTCCACAGGGGGCTGCACTTTAACTTGGATATCAGCCATTTGCTATTCTTAAAACTCAGCTCTGTGCTGCAGCATCAGTGGGAGAGATATCTGTTCTCCCTCCGCTTCCTTTCTTCTGTCTGCAGCTTTGTCTGGTAATATGGTTTTTGTCGTAGTTGCTATTGAGGCTCTATGAAAGTGACTCATAAGTGAGTGAACATTTTTTCAGATTTTTGCGTGGAGGTTTACTGTGAAGTCAGCCATGAGTTCCAGTCTTGTCAACTCCTTAGCCAAAGTTTATGATCCAAATCCTCTACATGGTCTGAAGCCTGGTGGAAGGAAGCCCTCTCTGAATGGGTCGGACAAGTCTCACACTGCTGCTTCTTCTTCTTCATCATCCTCCTCTAATGATGCTGCCCTGCACAGAGTGGAGAGCCGAATGGACTCCCTCAGCTCTCAGATGGAGTGCTTGCTCAACATGCAGCAGACCGTCCTGACCCGGCTGGACGGCCTGTCCCAGGACGTCAGAGGGATGGGACGGGATCTGGCCTCCATGCGTGAAGAAGGCCACACCGGGAGACGTGGGTCAGGGGTGG
>OOFC01001196.1:0-15325 GCA_900323345.1 Pseudochromis fuscus | reverse complement strand
CACACACCTGTCACGAGACTTACGATCACCACACTGCAATACACCACACCGAATCTGTACTGTTCTGAGTATATATGCTTTTATATATATATAGAGCAATATCGAGCCAATGTGTCAGTCCCAGCGTACGTCGCCAAGAATTTCCACAAACATATTTTTATTGATCTAACACTAAATAATTCTTCATGTGTTATTCTGTTAAACTTGCATGTGTTGTAAACAGTTCATATAAATACCAGAAGACACAAGCTATTCACAATGTGTTTCTGTTGCATGAGAGGTTTGCAGACTCTGCCATGGTGACACACAAAAAAATCCTCTCATCAAAGGAGGTGCAAATACAGCTGATGCAAAGACCCACAACCCAACACAATATACATGGTCACACAGCAAATGGTAGCATGGTAACACCATGGTGACCCTGACCGCGGCCCCTGTACAGCCCCCTGGACTTAGACAGCATTGCTGAGAGACTCACACTAGAAACCCCAATAAAGGCTCCAAAGTGTTGCTTGTCTGCTATTTTTTCTTTTCATGCAGAGGCTTTCCTTATTTTCATGCCTGCGTCTGCATATTTCTGTGATTATCTGCTTGCGTCAAGAAGTAAGCAAGTGGTGTGTTAAGATAAGGATGCAGGGGAACCACACCCACCGCCGAACTCAGACGTAAACAGGTACAGTGCACATACAAGTGCACATGCAGCACAGACCGACAGAGCAGTCTAAACATGTGAGGTAGTAATTCTTCTGCTGCATTTTGCTGGACTCTGATATGATTTAGATAAATGAGTCCCACTCTTCTGATTATTCCCAAAGAGAGTGGACAAGCTTCAGGCTCCTGGGCTGAGCAGAAACACATTAATCACAGTGTTAGGAGCAAAAGAAAGAGACAATAACCGGCTCAGAAGCTCCCTGGCTAACATTAGCAATATCAACACACACTGTCGTGCAATGTGTATGCAACTGTCCTCAGGCTCAGACAGTACAAGGCTCCTTGTAATGAAGCTCAAAATTACCAAGTAAAATTATTCCCCTATCATCATCACCATCACAGAAAATCCTCCTCTCCTTGTTGTTTTCTCAGGTTTTCTACCCTGTTGCTTTCTGTCCCTTCACTACTCCCTGCTTCTTCCATGTCTATCTCTCCCCCCTTTGCTTGCCTCTGCTGCTGGTGCCGCAGCAGACTGGATGACATCACCCCCTTGCCGGTGGACTGCAGTGTTCAAAAACTCAATGTGCACGTATGCACGAGGAGGCAGGCCTGAGATCAACATCCCAGCCATCTAGACCCCCTGCAACAAACAGGGCCTGAGGAATCCTCATTCATGTGATACTTTGACTTCACATCGACTGTGTTTTTGAGATAATTCACATATTGAAAGTCGTCGTTCTGTACAGGATTAGGATTTGGAAAAAAATGGCTGTTATCTGTGTTTCTATTTGTGAACTGTTCCCTTTCGATGTCACATTGTGCACATTGTTCCAGATATACACAATTTAACTGTTTCTATCTTTCAGCAAAGGATGCAGTCTGTAGGATTTCTGCAAAGACAATGAGCCACAGTTTTTTAGCTCACTACATTGCTGCTTTACATGTATATTTACTGGAATCTATTACTCCCTTCATATGAAGCCTGAAGTAATGGACACATTGCTCACTTGCAGCCATTTTAAGTTAGGAGCTCTAAACCTTTTTTCATGCATGACTTATAGGCTGAGGCCTTAATGTGAACATATTTTATAGCCATCTTTAAATTCAAGTCTCCACAAAAAGAGAAATGTGGTAATAAGACCCAGTTTACAGAGTTTTTATGGTATATATGTTTTCTTTCTGATATCTTTAATTATCCTCTAACCCCTCAGATTTATCACAGGAACCACAGCTCTCATGTTTTTCCTTATAGTTTAGACAAGTTGGCCAAAGGGAGAACAGGTATCACAAAAAACAACACAAGAAAATTTTGTGAATGCGATAAATATGCAAATCCAGAAGTGATTCGAGTAAATGTTAATAGAAGAATCTCGTTGGCAAAAATCAGAGTTATCTTTCAGCGATATAAAACTATTATCTGCTCCAGAAAATCTTAGCACTTCTATTTACATTTGCATAAAATTCACAACACAGAGACATAGTTGCTCTCTCTCTCAGACACACACACAGGCAAACACACACATACACACACAGGCAAACACAACATGAATTTGCAGACACAGCACCAGGTGCAAATCATAAATATTTTAAGTGCCACCACAGCTATTTGTACACCCAGCAGCAGAAAGGTGAAAATAAGGTGCCTATGTATGTTCAGTATGTCACAAGTGCAGCTTTACTTGTGTTCATTTCCTAAACTTTACACAACATCAACTGTGCTAACTCTGAATAGCATCTATTATTTTAACCCCTCTAAACTCAATATCTGGGTGTATTTAAACCAACATTGTGATTGGGACTTCCTGTACATTTTCAGGGGGACACTGAACAGCGGATATGGAAATTCCTGCAAAGTGCTTAAACAGCTATTTCATCGCCCTTTTTCTGCTGACTTGCATTTGTTCTAGAAATTGATTTTCTCTCTCTGTCCCTTTTTACTCGGCTCTCCATCTTTGCCTTCATCTCTGCGGCTGCTGGCGGAGGCTGAGCGGGCGGCGGCCTGTTTCCGGCTCCAGAGATGTAGTAAGTGTAGAGTCAGTTAGACCGAGACCCGTGGGACTGCTCACCTCGGACACATTTACAGGAAGCGAGTGAACGGGACGTGGGGATGAAGCCGTTACATTCCCCCACTCAACACTGTCTGTCTGCATGTAAATCTGTCCAACGGCTCGTCTGCCTCTGTTCCCTGTATGTGGCGAAGCGTATTGTCCCATTTTTACTGTTTACTTTCTCACACTCGCAGCCTCCCCCACTCTGCAGCCTACTGTTTGTCCCTGCCGTACTCATTGATTGTGTCTTTATGTTTGGCCCTGCTGCAGCTTCTGCGCTTGTAGATGAGATTGTCATGGTTATTATTGTCATGGTTATTGTGATCTTTTGTGGGGATGACAAAGAGGGTGAAAGCCATAGGGTGAAGATAGGGTTTGGAACCTATGGAGAATAGGATCAAGATATGGTAAACATCCTGTGCTTTACACCACAGTAATGATACAGAACATAACCATCTGTGGGGACGGAGGGAATATACAATACATTAGATTATACGTTACTTCATTTCAGGCATTGGGCTGATCTGAAATCTATAATATTAAGGTCTACTGCTGCAAAAATAAACATTTGAATTTTATACAACTGATGGCATATCTGTGCTTCAAATTATGTTTCCACATCACACCTGATAAAACAGAAACAGAAACCCCATTAAATCCAGAGGTGGGTATTTTTTCAGTGGTAGAACTCTGTTTTACAATACTTCATATTACTACTCAAGTTTTTACTTTACCACATTTATGTCACTGCTTTGGTGGCAGGTGTTTATCTTGTTTTTACCTACAAAACTTTTAATAAAAAATGTGTCATAAATCAAAACAAGCACTAGTATAAAAAAGTAGCTTTGCTGCAACAACAACAGATATTCTGCCTATATACTTCAGATACTTCTCAACTTTTACTATTTTAACTGCGAAACTTCATTTTTTATTATTTTTACAGTATGATATTGTTACATTTACACTAAGAATCTGATTGCTTCTTACATCATCTACTGTAAAATCACTTCTTCTATACTGCAGGTGAACTCTGAAAAATAAGCACTCAGGCCTGGTGAGTGTGAGCCCTGTGTCACCTTTACCTGTGCTGGCTCAGTACAATAAGAAGTGTGTAGTTTTCAGCCAAGCCACACTGAAAGCACCTCATCAGCTGACACACTAATCAGTTTACTGACATCCAGTTTACTTACCACAGCTAATCCTGGTTCATCAAACAGAGGAACAAATGAAGTCACAATAAGATTAAGGAGGAAAACAGAACATAATACACACCCACACATATACACACTAATCTTGGATTCACATGCATCACAACTCTCCGCCCAAAGCAACTAAACTCACTTCCATACAGCAATGTGGGGTCTGTAAACATTTGGGTAAAATAAAATGCATGTCTAACACTCTATCATCTCTTTAGAGCTTTGAATAAAACCTGTAAGTTTATCTGTAAATGTAACGTCCAATTTCTAATAAGTAGAAACAATGTTAACTTCTCCACGTCTCCCAATTATTTTTCTTTTACTTTCTCTCCGTCAGTTTTCATTGTCATTGACGTGGCTGTAGACAAGGGCATAGTCAGGACCGAAAACAAGAACAAGCAGCGAAAGCCGGGCCAGGGAGAAGTCACCAAAACAGTTAATGTGAAGTGATGGAGAACAAGAACGGTACTTTGCAAACAGAAAGCAAACGAAGAGCGGCGTGGACTGAATAAAATGAGCTTAAACAAAATGGACAAAGGATTTAGACCAATACATCAATATTTATGTATTAGAGGAAAAAGTCCATATGAAAGAAATGCATTTAAAACTCCTTAAGCCAGAGAAAAAAAAAAGCTTTTGGCCCATCACTGCTTGATGTGAAAGGATGAAGTCGGGAAGCGTTGGCAGGTGCTTTACATCTAAGAAAATGCAACCAAAGATGCTACAACACAACGAGATCTGACAAAACAGGCAGCAATATAATGAGAAAAACAGAGGGACATACAGTTTGGATACAGACAACATGAAGAGACAAAGAGAGTGACAGGACGAGTGCAGAGAGACGAAGGTGAGACGGAGAACAGCAGAGTTTGTGGTACTCACTCCAAAAGTGACGGTCTTGACTGGCATGCCTGTTGGCCCTCCACTCTCTCTTTCTTATGTTTTCTGTTTCTCTCAAACACACAGCTGTCTTTTCTGTTGCACCCTGCAAGTGCTGCGGTACAGGGCACGCAGACCCCCATCCAACGTAAACACGAGCACACACACACACACACACACACACACCCAGACACACACACTTGAGTAAGCATGGTGGGTGGAGAGACTGGGGAGGGTGGAGGTTGACGGGACGGGGGCCCAGGGGTTTATCTCTGGAGGAATGCTGCCTGTATCTAAAGACACACATTTCACACACAGCTAATAACAAATGGGTACCCCTCACTCTCCCCACGGGTCTCCTGCCTACATCCTGGCTCCTTTTTTCAACCCGTTTTCTTGAACTTAATTTTTCAAACTCTGCCTAACTTGCTTTAAGCCTGTTTTTTCTCCTTCACCTCCATCGTTCTCCTGCCCCTCTTCAACCTCCCCTCTCAGTCTGTGTACTGCTGTCCGCCTCGTCTATCCTCTCCATCTTTCACATTTGTTGCACCCCAACACTCTGTCACCCCAACTTTATCCCTCCTTTCTCCTGTCCCTTCTTCCCCACATGTCACGCCCATCTATGTGTCTCCTGTATGTTTTGTGACAGCCAGACAATCATTTTTTTTCACGGACCAGGCAATACCAGAATAGTGTGGAGTTACTGTGGCGAATGGGTGTGTTTTTTCGGAGCGGGTCTGTTTCAGTCTGTGAGGTGACTTACAGTGACAAAGCGCCTGGTGGGGGGGTTGCTGCCACCGCCCAGTGACAATAGGGCCAGACACATGCGGTGGGGGGGAGCATGGAGGGGCCAGCCTCTCAAAAGGCCCTGCCTCTTTTAATAAAGCGACCGTCATTCCTCGCTTGAAAAGGCCTTCTTTTCTCTACCTCTCCCCTCCTCTCTCCCTCTCCTGGCTAAATGCTGGGAAAAGCACATCGCTGCCAAAACCATGCAGAGAGATAAATGCTAGTAGAAGAGGGGAAAGGAGGGGGAAAAGCAGAAAGAAGGCTATACACAACTCAGTACCACTGGACCGTGACCTGGGCAAAAACATCACGTGGGACGTCTGTCCTGTCCACAGAATTGAGTTTAGACAGTGATGAGAGCTCCACTGAAAAAGAATGTGGGCTAAGAGACTGCAGACACTAATGTCCATGAAGACATGACAAATTATCCTGTGGTCCTCCAAGAAAAGGGACCGCAACTCTGACATAAACGTCCTCTGGTGCAGCCTGCAGAGAGTAACTCAACTCATCTGAGGAGAGGTATGATAACTAAGAGGTCCAACGTGATAAAACTCTCTGAAGAAGTGGCAGACTGAAATGAGAGAGATGAAACCTTCTGAGGTTTTTCTGGAGGTGTTTCTGAGCATCACTTGAAGTTTAAGTCCTTAAAAAAATCATTTCTCGTTTTCTTATTGTATGATTGTGTTGTTACCTGACTTGGATGCTTGAGGTTTACCATTCAGACGGATGTATACACTGAAACTGAAACACATGCCTCGATGGCACACTGTATACTGAGAAACAACTTTTTAATAAAGTTACAATATCTTTTTGTCCAGAAGTTCTCCACTTCACTCTGTACATGTCTATATCAGACCCTGGCCATATCAGCTGTTTAAACACAACCTGCTGCTATTTTTAAACATGCAGTGAAGAGGCCTTCAAATGAAAACATGTTAGAAGTGGCTCTCCTAACGGTCAGTGAGATTGGATGATGAGAAAAATACATATATTCAAGTACATATGTGGATGATGCAGGTTGTGGATGAGAGTATAGGCTGTAATTCAACACCGATGTGCAAAGATGCATTGTTGTATATTCTCTTAAAGAGGCAGGACCTTCACTGAGTCTGTGGCTCAGTGTGGTTTCAGGCCATTATCATAGCGTAGGACACACTTGTGTTTTGTAATGGGGTTGATTTAAGTTCGAAACAGACATGCCCTCTGCACCCTGTGTCAAGCTCCTCTTGTTGGCAGGATAAAGGGCTACAGCTGTCCACGTGTGCTGCTTGTGGTAGTTTATTGCCCGTGTCTTGATGCCTCACAGAACAGAAACCAAAGCTGAGGAAAATGGGGGAGAAATCAACATAAACACTGACAGTCTGTCGGCTGTCTTTCTTCAGCCTGTCGCACCCTTTGGCCTCGTCCGGCCCCTACACTTACTGCCAGGGATACACCAACGTGCTAACAAACATCACATGGATGAAACGCATATGTTTTTAGGGTTCAAGGAGCAAACACAAAAAGGAGGCAGAGACACCTCCAGCGCACAGAGCGATGCAGATCTGATCCCAAGCTGCAATACAGTCAGTTTTACCTGTTCATCCTGCTGGTAAACATCCTCAGAGCCAGGCAAAAGGAAGAGGCTGGGGACATGTGGATAACATCAGGCATACAAGGATCTACACAGTCACAGTACACTCAGGAAGAGCAGAATTTCAAAAACAGCAAACAATAAAAATAAATACTCTGTTGTACGTGCTCCTTCTATTTTGTTTTCAAAAGGGCTCATGATGCTTTTTTTATGAGGTGCTACTTCAGTTTGGCATATTGCCCCTCTAGTGGCAGCAGGAAGCTTTGCAGCGTTGGCCTGCAGCAGCTTCAAAGAGACTATGGGCTGGGTCGGGATGATTACTGCAGCCCTGGCGCAAACCTCACACACACACACACACACACACAACGCACACATTCAATGCCTTATCCTGTACTTCAGCTCCTCCTCACAGGCTACATTAAGCTCGCCTGGCCTCTGAACTGACAGAGGAGCGGTTTAACTCAGCATTAACAACAGTGGGTGTTAAAACTGCTTTCACTCGGCAGGAAGATTACACATCGTATGTCAACGCACATGTGGCTCACTTCGTTATATACGTATCATACATACAGTACATACAGCCGCCTCAACAAAAGCACATGCGCCTCAACGTGACAAAGCCAGACTGACCTGTGGAAGACAAAAACAGGGAGTTAGAAATACTCGGATGAGGAAGGAGAGCAGAAAAGATGACGGCAATAGAGAAGAATGACAGCAGCAATATGTCAGCGCGGGGCCAGCCTCCCATTAATCTTCATAAGTGGAGAAGTAGAGATGGGGAAATACAAAGTGAAGATGTGCAAGAGGAGGGAGGAAGAGCATCAGTGTGGAGAGAATCTGTCTTCACAACTCTCCACGTCTCCCTCTCTTGTATGTACACAGTACCTGAGCACCTGCCGAGAACACAGGCTCCATAATTTAGACGGTCTAACCATCCGTCACAACTGGGCTTGAGTCAGCATCAGGCAGGATCCAGGCAGCGAGACTATAATTCAATCAAGTCTGGTTAATTGACACGGAGCTGAAGTGGCCCAGGTTTTTGGACTCCATTCAGAACTAATGTACCCTCCTGAATCCTCAAGACACAAACTCCACGAGGTCGAGAAGTTCACCTGCCACTGTTGACATAACTCAGTTAAAGTGGGACAAATCTGGGAATATGAACTGTACTCTTTCCTACTAAGAGGAAAAATGTTACTTTACTGTTTTATTGCTACTTATCATCTATGATAAGTCTTTTCATTGTACACTCTTAGTAAAGGGTTACAATGTATTGGAGGTTATCCTCAGCTGACCTACACAACTTTTATTCTTGCTTCTTTACTGGCGATCCCCAGAGGAAATGCCTATTGAATTCTTTATGTGAGGATGGTTAAAACTATCTAGCAGGCTGTACAATTTTATTTAGAAACCTCAAACAATAACTAGAATAAACATGAACTAAAGTTAGATATGAACATATCATTGCTCCATCTCTTCAGGGGCTGTATTTTAAACATTAAGGACAATTGGTGCATTAACGTGAGGTTCTTCTCAAATATGTTTTTTTTTTTATAAAAGTTGCATGTGACCTCATATATCATGAAATTTGTCTATATCTTAGCTTGCAGTGTGTTATTATCATTTGTATGAGATGGTGGCATTTCCAAACATTTGTTTCGACTTGTCTCAGCGCAGCACTGGTCTCATTTCTCACTGCAAACAGTGGAAGAAGGAAGGAAACTGGCCGGGAAGGAAAAAATGAAGGAAGAGATGGATGAAAAGAGCAGGAGGTGCACGGCAAAGCGGAAAGAAGGGAGGACGTCTTGGGCCCAGTGGCGACTGCGATGATAAATAAGCGTGCCTCGGGAGCTTCACTGAGTCTGTGGCTCAGTGGATGTGTGGACAATATCTTATGTTCGTCCACAGTCGTGTTGACAGTGTGATGGCATCTTCATCTGCACAGCTTTGCTGAGTCAGACCCCGACTAACACAATCCTTCTATCATCATGTTACTGACACTACAGCAGCAGAGTGACTGCCTACAACAAATTCATTCATATTAAATTGCATGGACTGCTCTTAATTAAAAATAAATACATATTTGATGTGTCTACCGTGTTGTTTTCCACTTCAACAGTTAATATCTTTTGCCTCGGGGGACAGATGCTGAGCTGCCTGCTGTATCTGAGATTGACGTGTTAATAAATATTAAATATAAGCAATTAAGGGAGATGCTCTCATCAATCAGGGCAAGTGCAGTCCAAAGAAAGATTTTAAAGCTGGCGTCAATCATTCAGCTACCTCTGTACAACTACTGATGCCCTACACACTTACAGATCCAAACACACACTCACACAGATACTCCCAGAAACTCACACCACACACACACTTCAACACGCACGCATTCACCTACAGTGCAGGACATGCAGGTGCATAACACACTCACATTCAACACACCCCCACACACACACACACACACACACACACGGCTCACAGCAACCATTCTTATGCAAGCGTACAGTTCAGGCAGTGGTATACTCAAACCGAACAAGGTCGTGCAAAGCATCATCCGACCATGTAGGGAAGGAAGTCTGTGTTTTTATTTTTTCTCTGAATGCGGTGAAAGAAGCTGGTCATTACAGTGAGGAGGAAATATTATAAATTGGATACACACTTACATCTTACAGTGGTAACAACATCTGATGAGCTAAATATATACCATAAATACTTTTGGTAAATATTACAATTATCGTCAATATCAAAATTACAACAATAAATTGATTACTATGCATTTTGATAATTGTATTCATGTCTCGTACCATCTGAAAATACAGACAGCCTAAACTTGATATCTGTATTTGTACCTAATCAATATCTGCTTTAATGCTCTGAGGAGGTTTTATGTGATTATTATTTAAGTTTTTAAAAATAAGTTAAACTGTAAAACAAGGCCTGAAATTACTGATTATTTCTAAACTGCCTACTTAAATCTGAACAAACTTTTTCATGGTGTCGCCGCCCTAGTGGCAGCTCACCACAGCAGCTTCTGTTCACTGTTTTTCTTTCTAGTTTTGTTATTTTATATTCCCTCATTATCCATACTTTTTTGTATATGTTATTGTTTTTTAATGCAGTTATTTCATTTTTTTATTTGCCAGTTTCTCCGTTGTGGGACAGTTAAAGGAATATCTTATCTTACTTGAAGTAATAAAAACAGGAGAACGTCTCAGGGAGGTAGAGGGAGCGCAGATATTTGACTGTGGTCTGCTGGTCTGTTAAACATGAGCAGGGTTCAGTTAAAAATGTAGAACAGAGAGAACCAGTGTGTGAGCCTCTTGTTCATATGTATACATCGTGTTTCCATGGCTCTCTGCCGGCTCTGTCCTCAGTAGCTCACCAGGTCTCCATCACTGATGATGCTGACAGAGTGAAAGCAGGAACGTGGGTAAATGTTTGAAGGACTAGAAACTGTGCTTGTTGATCCATCTACTGCATGAACACCAGGAAAACTGCAGCAGAAGTGGGAGCAGGAGTTTTCTACAGCTTTCAGATCTTCGACCAGCACTTTCTTTTGGAGTATACGTTCACCTTTACCATGCACTCTGCGCATTCACCTAAAACACATGCACATGCACGCATGCATGCACATTGATTGTTGCTCAGTTTCTCTCTCTTTCTCACTCATTGTCAATAAACACACACACACAAAAATTAAGCTAATTCTATTGAAGGTGCTTTAGAGCTAAGGAAAAAGAAAAAACAAAAGTTGTGTGAAAAGGTCAACCGAAGTAAAAATTGTGTAAAGTAGAGGTTAAAGGAGCATGACTCATGAACGAGATCATCTTGGTGCAAATTAAGCCAAGTTGAATAAACATAAATAGATTAGAAGCATAAAATAAGTGGGGATTGTAGTAAAAACATTTAATCAGAGTAGAAAAAGTGAATCATGAAAGTTAAACATCCAGGTTGAAGTGGTATCTTCAGATTACTTTGTATTATCAACATCCCATGATGTAGTGACCTATGTGAGACAGAGACAACACAACTTCAGCTCTTACACTTCTGTTTATCCTTATGTTTGGTGTCCCTCGTGACAGTGTCATGTTTACACAGTTACACTTGCAAATGTGAATTATCTTGTTCAAATGTGTAAAATGTGCTCAGGAGTAGAGTGAGACCACAAAATACATAAGTTCAGAGTGTTTACAATATCATAACCTACTTATTGAAATGTGCAATACATCAATTCAAAAGTTTAAAATGTCCACTTTTATATATGAATTCATTTCCCCTAATATATTAAAGATGAGGTCTGCATTTATAAAGTTATTTAGATATTAGTTACTTGGGATGGCTCCATTAAAAGTATTCTTTGTAGGCCAAATTGTTCCCATGAGGCATCTCACTGTTGTAGAAAGCCAGAAAAGATCAGTTCCTAATGGGTCAGCAAGACAAGGAGAACCCTGCTCTCCTGTCTTCTTCCTAAAGTTGGTATGTGGCCAACTGAGACATTATTACACGACTTCTGCAGTCTTGTACAATAGCAGTAAACCTTTAATCTGAATTCTGTGAAGCTGGTATCAATAACCCTGGGACAAAAATGAGAATTACAATATTTGAATACGGCATGGCCTTTCACTTGTAAATTACACTCTGCCCCCCCTAGCCGAAACAAATTACAGCCAACTGCTGGTGGCTGAATAAGAATAGGCTTCCTAATGTAGTCTGCATCTACAGTGGGCTGGGGAGCAGCTGGAAAAGAGAAACTGAGACGGAGGAGAATTTATGTGACAGTGCAGAGTGTGACAGTTTGCTTTTTTTTCTCATATTGAGTCGACCATGCAGCCGCACTGTGACGAATGGGGCTTGGCTCCCTGAGCATCTGTCTCCAAGGACTCACTGAGGGGTAATTAGAGCTGTGGGATGATAAGGGATATTCTCCAGGCCCACTAACTATTAATGGTGGCAAAGGGGATGGGGTCTTTACACAGACCTCTGACATCTCACAAATCTGCGCTACAGGAGGGGGTGGGGCAGGATGGAGCGTTTGATGAAGCGTTACATTTTTGTGTAAATGACATCAGCCCTTAGGGAAAGAGTCATGGTTTGTGTGACCAGTTTTCTATCACCAAGCTGCTGATCAATCTGCATGATGCTACTTCATGCTTTTGTACTTATTTGCTCTGACAGCTGGGAACAATAAACTCAAGCGAGAGTGAACTGATGGTGTAATACAACTAAAAAAATGATTATTTTTGTAGCTTTGGTTCCACTGGTTATGATGAGGCTGATTTCACCAGAAACCTATCCTCTAGCTCCAACAAAGATGAGCAGTCAGACAATACGGATGTAGTGTATAAAACTACAAGAGCATAAGCCAATAAAGTGTTTGTTCCTCCTAATTCACTTGGTTCATAGATTTTAGTGCTGGGTTTAAAATTTTACTGTTTGTTTTTAAAGGTTAAAACTTTCTTGTCTCTCTGTTGCTGCATATTAGAAGTGACTGCGTTCAGATATTTAGATTTTACCTGTGTGCACTGTTAATATTTGTTCTGCTCTATTATTTCTACCATGTTATTGTTATTCTTCTAGCACTATTGTAAATGCACTTACACATAAAGTGATTTGATTTAATATTGCGATGATGTCACCGTCAATAAAAAATAGGGTTTTTTTTAGCTTTTACAAACAGGAAGAATAAGTTTAAAGAGCAAGAAAAAAAATGCTGCAATACTGACTGGTGTCATATTTAACATTGTGAGTTGTGTGTGCACAGTTTTTCTTTGTAATACAGGAATACTGTGGACACTTTTACTTTTACTTCCAATGTAAGATGTTTCATTTTGAAGATATTTAGAGTTTATCAGAATAAACTGTTGGTTTGTTTTGAATGTGTATGACTGTGTTTCTGTGTTTTCAAATCTACTGGAATCTAATGTTAAACAGAACAATGTGTCTTCTAATTGAAGTGATGGTTGGAGGGACGAATATAAAACCCGAGATGGAAAAAAAAAAGTATTTTTCTTAAAAGATTCAGGACTGGAGGAATAAGGGAAGAAGCTGAGGGCTGTGGAGAGAAAGGGATAATGTATAACTCTGTAGTAAGAACTAGCTGGGGAGGCAGACGTCCTGCTGCAGAGGCTGGGATAATGCTGTTGCTTTCCACTGGTGTCTTGCTGTATCCAGAGACTGGACTCTTTTTCTTTCTGTACTCTGGGCACAAACAACATGTTTGTATGTCTATGCTGACACCTCCATCACCATAACCCTTAACAAAATGACACATGAACACTTAACTCTAAATTGTACTTTGTTAACTTGCTAACTTGTATGTAGTAAGTACATTTTATTTTGAAAGCTGTGATAAATCGACTGGGTTTATAGTCCTGACTGTACAGGACTTATAGTTTTAAAAGGAAGATGTTAATAGTCCTAACACATAAAGGTAAACAAAAAAATCACTCACACATTCACACAAAAGGTTAAAGAAAATTCGGAACAAAAGGGGAAAATACAACTGCCCAATGCACACGCATTCAAGAGCATCACCGAGGGAAAGACTCCATATTGTTGTTTGATAGGCTGTTTCTGATGATGGTTCACACACTTATTTACTTGCCTTCAATCTAATACCTTCATGCTGTGTTAAATGTGTTCACCTCATCTTTTTTTTTTAGCCATTTGTTCTTGAGTTTCTGCACCTCCAAATGGTTTACACACTTTCAGTGATTTCAGTAAAGGTTAAGCCAATGATGCTCCAGAGTGTTTGGGAGCAATATGGAGATCAGGAGAGAAGGTTTAGGAATTTGACATGAGAGCGATGGGGGGAGGCTAGGATTTGAGGGGAAATCATCAGGGGCGAGAGTCGTCTGGAACAAGTTTCCCAGCAGCCTTATTGCACTTAGATGATCTCTCCTCCAACAAGTGAGAGTGGATTCAAGATGATCTATTAGATAGGCGCAATAAAACCTTTGGCAAACGTATCCCAGACTGGTTAAACAGATAAAAAACAGACAAAACACAGGCACGGCACATGACAAACAGTGACACAGGAATAACACACAGCCACAATACACAACACAGACACATCAAAGGCACAGGCAAAAAGGCAGGCACCACCACGACATCTACAGCACTCCACAGGAACGTCGCCATGGGAAAATACACAAACGCAGACCAAAGCACAACATACACAACACAGACGGAGAGACTGACGAACGTAATCATACTTTACACTAATGCACAGATTGAAGCCATGCAAGGACAGAAACAAAGCATGCACACAAACTCACTAATAACAAGACAGAGATCAACCCACCAATCACAACACAGACACATCCAAGCACATTTCTTCTGTTCACCACTCTCTCTCTCACACACACACACGCACACACACACTTTGATTTAACCCTACACACGAACACAGAATGACACAAGCATATTTTTTAAATCAGAAGAACCCACAGGAAAAATACTTGGACTGTTGTCTATTATCTCTACTATAAACTGTTGTGTGAAGTACTAAGTGTGGCAGGAAGCACAGACCTACTCAAAACTTGTATCAAGTCTATGGAAAATATATCAAAGCTATATTTTGCCCGTGGACTCTTGCCATGTAATATGCTGCTTGACAACATTAATTTCAGTGAGATCACAGACACCAATATAGATATTAAAAGATACAGAAATCTACAGATACACACTCATGTTATATATAATTATGTGAAACTAAAAGAAAGAACGAAAAACAACAAAAAAAAATTAAAAAATTAAATTCAGCAAGTTAGTACAATACGTCAAGCAAAAACAGTAACAAAGAAAAAGCTCCAGCCTGATCCCACGACACCTGACTGAATCAGCTCACAGCACGACAGCAACACTAGAAAGTCAAAGGAACCAGAACTACAATACCATAAGCAACACACAACAAAAACAAGGGAGATAAAGATAAAAAACAACAACAACAGCAGAGCAACAGTGACACAAACTTTAAGTGACAGATACAAGATGGTCATAGATACATAATATATATATATATACATATAGATATATAGATATAAAGAAATAGGAAAAGCCAGATATACGTGTTGCAGATATTTACTTCATCATCATAGTGCCATACTCCTTGGCCATCCGGCATCTCAGAGCTCACACTACTGTCCTGATCGATTAGCCAGCGATGCACGGCGTGGGCCTAAAAGGACATA
>OOFC01001194.1:0-12737 GCA_900323345.1 Pseudochromis fuscus | reverse complement strand
TTTCTACAAAGTTTATCTGCTTCTCACAGGCAAATACACGAGAAAAGGGCGTTTGTTTTCACCGAGAAACGCGCGGTGCACTGTGGGTATTACCTGCAGTGCCCGGATGTTCGGAATTGTCAATTGGTGGCCTTCACAAACTCCACGATGATACCAGGAGGAGGCGGAGCTCACAATCACTTCCTGGGAAGTTGTCCAATCAGAAGAAAGCGATCTCTTAAAGAGAAAGGACCTAAACTAGCCTCAGTTCAGACAGTGGATGAACTGAGGGGAGGATAAAACTCCCAGAATAAAATTACACAGCTGGAAGGGAGCATAATAAAATCTCTTTAATTTAATATACATTTTATTTTGTAAGTGTTTATTATGTTCTGTATGCAGAAATATTTTATAAACTAATAACTAAATTACAAAGCACTTCGAGAAACCTCCACTTTGGCATAATCCAGCTGTACTGATGCTATAGAGCAGTGTTCCCCAACCACCGGGCCGGGGACCAGTACCGGTCCGTGGGGCAGTTGTTACCGGGCCGCACAAAAAGAATAAATAAAAATATAACTTCTGTTGCATTGATTATTTGAGTCTGAAAGACATTTTATTTTGAAAGGATCGACCGGATTCTCTTCAACTTAACTTTTGCCATTGCCTCTTGACTACGCTTGTCTCGGTCACGTGAAAAAACGTATCACCTATCACGTATAACGTCAGATACAAAAATACGCCCCCAACTAGCGAAAATGAATAAAATACAAGCGTCTTTGGAGAACTTCTTTGCAAAGGGTAAGAGGACAACTTTTTATGCCGGTTGTGTTATATTATATTTGCTATATTTATCTGCCACATCTTGAAGGCCGGTCCGTGAAAATAATGCCGACATTAAACCGGTCCGTGGTACAAAAAAGGTTGGGGACCACTGCTATAGAGTGAACACTGCTGCCCTCTTGTGGTGAAATAATAACACTACAGTAGTATAATAGCATAATATAATCATTTGATCCTTGGGTAAAACCCTATCTCTATAAAAATAAATAATAAAATAAAATAAAATGTATCAAAATCTGTTGTGTTTCTTGTTGTAATATCAGTAGGACAATATAATATTTTCTGCTATGTACAAGTATTTAAATATAGTATTTATATAAAGGGCTTAAGTAACTTTACTTTCCAACACTGTCAGTGAGGATTAAGATGATTTTAACCACCTTAAAGCTCCATGAAGGAAAAAAAAGGGGGAAAGTCAAAGGTAAAGGGTTCAATTCTTTTAAATTTACACTCAGCAGTCACTGGATCACAACAGTGTTTACAAGTAAATCAAATCGTTTGTCTGCCCTACATAACAGCAGGAGGTCATGCACTATACAGATTAGTAAAATGAGATGCAAATGTTTTCAGTAGTTTCACAAACAGTGAAGTGTTCCTGCATTAAAGGGACAGACATCTTCTTCACTTTTTCTTTACAGTAAATCCAAATTACATGTACAAGATCTCCTCATTATCTGCATGAATTGTTAATGTTCATGTGCAAATGCTTTTCCTCCCTTTTCCGAGACTGCCTGAGGGACGGCACCAGCTTACCAAAACCAGCTTAATGCTGCTCTCCCATCAAAACAAACTGGTGGGATCAGATGTGGGATATTTAAAGAAAACAAAACACAAGTTCATTATTTATTCATGTGTACTATCATTTATTCATCTCTTTGTACAGTTATATATATACAAACACACTGTGCATTTCATTGTGGTAATGTACAGCATGTTTTAGTTTATATTAAGTCAATAAAATCCACACACTTTACAATGACATTCACTTTAAGACCACAAACACTTCATCAATTTACAGTGAGTCTGATGTGTATATACAGGCACCTGCTTCCCATAATCCTTTTCTGAGTCTGATATGTGTAACTGGAAGAGAATCGTGTCCAACATCCATCTTTCTCCTTCACTTGTTGAGTCCAGTTTCAGTCTCAGTGGTTGGGAATTCAACCAGAAACCTCATTAGAGATGCAGTGTTTGGTACTCGGGCTCCTGCAGGGAGATCGTGCAGCTTTCTAAAGTTCTTTTGCTGAATCTCCTCTCGAATGGGTCTCAACATGAAGCTCAATTTCGCTACATCACACTCCTCACGCTGCGCCTTTAAAAAATGGATTTTCAAATGACTTTATGGCACCGACTGTGCTGTTGAAAACAAACTCAGAGAGCAGATGAACTGAGTGAGGACTGAGGATGAGTCTGTAGCTCAGTTTGCTGAAGTCTCCTCTTGTTGTGAAGGTGTGGAGGTCTGGGTGGTGGACGGGTCTTTAAAGCCTCTGATTTCAAAGGAGGAAACGAGTTCATGTCCAATCAAAATGGTGCAAATAACACATAGATTCAAAAGTAGGAAATTACAGTTACTATTGTAACTTTTAGTAAACAGGTGTAGTATTTCCTTTGTTTTAACTGAGGGTTTTAGTTTTGATAAATAATAATACATTTTAATTATGTCTGCACTCACCACAATTCAGAGCTTTGCAGACACATTTCCAAGGTTAAAATCTGAGTATAGAAACTCAGACTCAGTCAAAACACATTTTGGCCACTAGAGGGCACCAATACTTCTCATTATTATTAATTATTTTGCAGGATGTGTGGGATTTCTGTTGATTGACCTCAGCAGTTATACAGCAGGAACTGACCAAACTTGACTAACTCCTGTATCTCACACAGATTTTTTCCTCCTCCAGTATTTTCTCACATTCATAAGAACAACTTCATGTGTACACGTAATAATTTGTGGAGAACACTAATCCAATTCAAACATGCTCTTAACGAGATATTAAAAACCAAATGTTTGTCAGTTCATCAGCATCAGATTTTCAAACGTCCATATTTGCACGAGATAGATAAATCCAGCATCAGTTCACTCAGAGCACAGAGGGTTCAATGGTAAAAGCATCAAAGCATTTTACTGATCTGAGCGTCGTGACCTTTGTAGGTTGCACTGATGTTATTGGACGGAGCTGTCTCCATCCTGCTGCGGAGGTCTCTGGTGTCGTTCAGAGGACACTCGGTGGGCGTCCGGCACCAGAAAACCTGCTTGTAGGAGTTCCTGAAGTTCTCAGACAGAAAGGCGTAGATGACAGGGTTGACGGAGGAGTTGCTGTAGGCCAGGCAGTGAGCCACCACCCTGAACACGAAGGAGGCCTGGTTCAGGGGGAAGGAGCCGAACTCCACCCACAGGTGGACGACGTGGTGAGGCAGCCAGGACAGACAGAAGACCACAACCACCACGAAGACGGTCTGAGCCGTCTGGGGAGGGCGGGGACAGAGGAGACAGTGATGGGTGGGAGACTATCATGCAGTATAAGATTTTAAGAGAAGTGACATTTAACAACATCATGAGAACAGGAGTTGATTTTACAGTTGAGTGCAGCCACAATTTGTATCTCTGAGAAAACAGAGGAAACATTTACAACACAAAATATCCCCTTTTTTCTCCAAATATTTTACACTCTCTTTACATTCATTTAGAATTTTGATATTGGACATTGGTAAAAAACAAACAACGTATCTTCCACCAACCTTCTTCTTGGACTGCTCTGATTTCTTGGAGACATTCTTCAGCTTTTTGTGCAGATGGTTTAAAACCTGCAACCCACAAATCACATTAAGATAAAGAATATTTAAGTGCAAGTTGTATCACAGCCAAATAAATCACTGCAACATGTGGACAGATGTTTCTCGTTTACACTCGATCCAACGCATTTGTTACCAAAACATAATTTTTATACAATAAAAAGAACGAAAATGTGCTTTTTATTACAGCAAAGCCTCCGTGGTGACATCTACATGTGATGTGTGTCTTTACATTATTCCAAACTTTTTAAAAAAACGATCATATCAGATTTACGCGCATGCATTCACTCTGATTCGTGCGCACCCACCTTTGCATAGCAGACAGAGATGAGCGCGAGCGGCAGGACGTATCCAAACACAAAGGTGCACATCACATAGACTTTCCTCTGGTGGTCCGGCCAGACCTCCCAGCAGAAGGTGTTGTTGTCCTCCCTCTCCACGATGCTCTGGTAGTGCGCCACGGGAGCTGCCATGACCAGAGACAGGATCCAGATGAGCACCACTCCGATCATGGCATGTCTCGCCACCCGGATCGAGGAGGATTTCCTGGCGTGCACAATGGCCACGTAACGGTCCACGGACATCGCCGACAGAGTGAAAATGCTGACCAGCATGGACACGGTGAAGAAATAGTGGATGAACTTGCAAATGAAAGCTCCGAACACCCATGTGGGCAGCATGTAGATGGTGGACTGGAAGGGGACGCAGAACAGGAGGTAGGACAGGTCCGCAACGCTCAGGTTGAGGATGAAGATGTTGGTCGTGCTCCTCGGTTGTCCCGGTTTGCTGCGCGCCAGCACGGTGATCACCAAAGTGTTCCCAAGCACACCAAGTATAAAAATGAGTCCAAATATCAGAAGAGAAACAAAGATATCTGCGCTCATCCCCAGGATAAGTTTAGCCGGCAGCCTCACGGTGCTGGTGTTGAAAAGCTGACTTTGGTTTTCCACCTGTAGATCCATGTTTTCCCATTAAATAAAAAACAAAGTTACATGGTGATTTGAAAGATGAATATCCTCCACATGCGTGTTGGGTTGAGGATTGATTTCCTCTTGAGTAAAGGTTGGATGAAGCTCGTGCATTTGCAGGCTGCCCCCAGTCTTCCTAACAACGTCACCATGCTGTGCGCAGCCGATCCCACCAATACCTTTCCACTGATTCCAATTACCTGCACTCACTGGAAGAGAAATAAGAATAAATCATGTGACACACTCTTATAAAAAGATTAAAATCAACAAGTGAGTCGCTCCAGCTTTTTATTTAAATCAGTAAATAAACAGACACCAGCACTTTTGCGCACAGAGCGCATGTTGGCGCACAGGGCATATGATGGAGTATGTTGTACGGAGGGGAATAAATACATTTAAATATATAATTTTCTTTGTTAAGGTGTCACTGACATGGGGTAATTATACTATATTTGTTTAGAGGTTGTAAATAATTGTCAGTTCATTTCACGGAGTGTGAAAAGTTACAGTGTATCCTGCAGCTCATCAGTTCACTGGGTTCTTTAATTATCACGTGTACAAAAGTGTATGATGACTCATTTCACCCTCATTCATCCTAATTATCGCTGATTTATTTGTGGACTGGTTAAATAGCAGGTGAAACTTCATCTACTCTGGAGACATTGTTTTAAAAATCATACTTTAAAAGTTCAGCTTTGTAGAATTTATTATTTCTACAGTGAACTGAATCTGTCGAGATTTAACTGAAGTCTTTACTTTTCCCTGAGATTTAATTTCAGCCTTAAGTAAAATTATTTTTTCTGGGACAGGTAATATGAAAATGAATTCTGCTGACCTTTCTGCATCAGTGTAACTTATCATGTTTGGTGCAGGATCAGGATTTAGAAGAAACTGGTTGTGTGGAGATCTGAAGATGCAGAGATTTACAGACAAGAGTCAAACAAAAGAGCCTGAGCTGCATTATGGGAACATAAGCTTTACATTACAGATACAATCTCAGCCTCTGCTACACAGACATCGGAGCAAACTGGCTCAATAGATTCTGACTCCAACTAACATCATTTCAAAAATCACACTTTTCAATCATGAAATCCTCAATCTAGACATTTTCCACATCATTCTGATGTCATGAGAGATATTAGGCCTCACAATGAGGAAGATCTAGGGGGTGTAAGTGTTGTTTTTCACTTGTTTGATTTGTGTGAAATGTAATGTGTATATAAAGTTTATTTCGGAAGTGACGCAGTATCTGTGATATCTCGCGAGAACACAGTTTTGGCGGACAGAAAGTGAAAGAAGCTTTGAAGAAACGAGTGCTTGTTTGTTTTATGTTCCTAAGAAATTTGAAGTGCAACAAAACCTCTTTTGGGACAGGCAGCCAATGAGGTATGTTTACATGCAATGTTGTAGTTTATTAATTCCGTGTTTGTTTTGTTTCCGGTCTGAACCTTTATGGATGCTAGGGCCACTTCAGTTCTCACGGCGTCGGTGGAGGAGATGGAAGAATAACCAGAAGAACCTGTGTCTGTAATTGTCCTTAAAAGAGCTACAGGGGGTGGGGTTAGTTTGATTGACAGGTCTGATCTCCAGTGACTTACAGGTGCTTTGGAGGCTCATACACTGGTAAACTCAGTGGACAGTGTCCTCAGGTTCAAGGGTCAGACCCGCCTCCTCACTCCTCTCTTCATATCCAAATATGTTCACTTCTGGCTCCCAAAAACCAACATGGTGATGTTCAAACACTGAACTCCACAAACCAACGAGTGAGGTCATGTTAGGTTCATCCATTATACATACAGTCTGTAATCTAAACTGAGACATCTTCTGTGAGTTATGTTGAAATATGTCAGTGGGAAAGTAAATATTAGACCTTGTTGTAGAACTGGACAAAAATCACAGACACCATTACGGCACATTATCACCAGAGTTGAAGCAGAATTTTAAATTGAAATATTTTAAACCAGCAGGCAAACATCCAATTGCAGTAAAATGAGAAGTTAATGCAAAACAAACAGATTCAGACTTTAATCCTTTGAACTCAGCTGTTTTCTGACGGTAAACAAGAGAGTGAAAGAGCACAGACTCAGCTGGGAAATGTGTTTTTCATTTTTTCGTTTCCCATCGATCGCCCTCTGTCTTCTGCTATTGATCTGCTCTGGCCGGATCTGAAAGCAGCGTATTATCAGCGAGCATGTGAGTCTCAAATGGGCCTGCTCGGAGGGGGATAACCATCTGGAAATGACGACTGAGATGATGCACGGGCTATGTAACCTGAGAGCAGAGGCTGATGGTATCTTGGGCTCCACTTGTCCTCAGTTGATTGTATATATTTAAAGCTGTTGTTGTTTATCTCCCTTGTTAATTTCCTGGTGTTAACTATGCAGCTTCGACACGGACGACTTCCTCTGATGGTGCTAAAAGCCCAGGGATTATGATGCTGCTGATAGTGATGCTGATGGACGCGATGGCTGAGATGATGACGATGAAGGTGTTTGTGAGCAAGTCTCTCACTTGGCCTCCTCAGAAAATTAATAGCAGTCATTATATCACCTCGTTATCAGGGGGGGTTATTATCTGTTGGGGAGTACGGCCGTTGTTTAGTAAATGGATCCTCAGCTCGTGTCCTGAAGCAGCCTGAAGTTTCCATGGCGACTCTTTACTCCATCAACTGAGATGTTATCCATCTTTTCTGCAGGAGAAAAAAAACATTCACGCTGAAGCCTCCAGACTGCAGACAATTTTCCAATAAATATGTCGACTAATCCTGCACAATTTGCACCATGTGACATCTGGTTTATGACAAATAGAGTCATAAACTGTTTTCTTACATTCTTGACACCGACAGCAGCTCATCCGTCAACCTGCAAAACTCGCCCAGATCCTTTTTCTACTTCAGTAATCAGATCCCTCAAAACTAAATCTAATTTAAAATATGCTGTGGTTGTTTCGACCTCTAGTCCAGCCTCCGGTGGTTTTGTTTTCTGTGTATTTGCAGATGAGCTACAACAAAATCTTTTGTTCAATCAGGGAACTGTGTGTTCAGATGTGGTTTCATGTAAATATTCCTAACAAGCAGAATGAATGCAGGGGACAGGCCCTCAGTCAGTGTCACATGTGGAGAGTTCAGCTCCTCACAAACTCAGGGAATATTTTATTATCTGTGCTGCACTGTGAATATTTCTGCCTTTATGAAGAGGATGAAGCAAAATACACCTGATCTAACGAAGCCTTTTTATATTTATTTATTTATTTATTTATTTATTTGATGGGGACAATGCAGACAAACAAAGTGGCAATCTTGCAGCTGATGTGATACATATAGAGTTTGTAGCTAGTGCTAATTTTCAACTCCAGTCCCCTGTTGGGCTCTTCCACAACATTGTCGCATACATCAATTACAACGAGCATCTAATACATTTCAATAAAACAATAATCCAACGCTGCATTCATATGATATATCTGTGCTTAAGAATATCTGAAGAATTCTTCTCACATGCATTTTAAATTTGCATTTTTTTCTACAGAATTAATCAATCACATGTCTGTCATTCATTTGAACTATTAAGCAAAATCAGGGTTTTCCAACTTTTCTAATGCTGGAAAAAGTGTCAGTAGCCTCCAGTGCAAGAGGATGGTGAAGAAGAGACATGTATCCAAATGTAACCTCCTGGGACCCCAGCTTTTGTTTGCCATGCATTTTTAATTTCTCCTAGCTTTTTGGGATTCTTAGGACCTGATAAGTCTAAAAACTAAGCATCGTCTTTGAACAGAGAGTAGTAATAGTAGTAGTAATAATACATGAATTGATGTATTGTGCTTTTGCCACCACTAGAAGGAAGAATAGGGGTGTCCACGAACCAAGATAATAGGATTAGACATAGTGTCCACAAACGAGGACGGCTGCTTTTTGTTAAGAAACATGAAGTATACACTGTAGAAAATGTCCACATATGTGGACGCAGAGTCTCAAGAGGACAGAGAGCAGTATTTGCAACATCCATTTCAAACAAGAAGGAAGAGGAAAAAAAAGGAAGAGTTTATCATCAGTTTTCAGGTTCAGTTTTTGCTGTAAACTGATGATGGACATAGTCACCGTGATGTCACCCATGTGTTTGTGGACTCCAGTCTTGCAATTTTTAGAATCAACCCCCATCATTTTGCATGTATTTGAATTAAAATCACTTTATTTATTTATTTAAATGTCCACAACTTCCCTACATCCAAACAATGTAGCAAAACGTCTCCTAACTGTATTTCTCCTGCTGCTCTGTAAATGTTTTATTGGAGAGTTTTCCTCATCTCCAACCGGGAAACCTGTGTTTTTATAATTCAAGTGACAGGACACAGAGATGCAGATTTGTGGAGAGGAGACATCACTGTGATGTTTGGAGTCTGATGTGATCTGATGTGACAGTGTTGGTGCCATTGTCTCTCTCCCACCTCCTTTTCACCTTATTACAAACAAGCTGCTGCTCTGCCTCTCAGGAGGTTATCCCTTCAGCTCGGGCTGGAGTCAGACCTGTTGTTACCATGACACTGAGCCGTGAAAAGAGACCACGGCAACGGCACATCCATTTACCCTAATAATTTGAGACAGATCCACCTTTTCTTGCTCAATAGCTGCGAGCACAGATGTGGTCATTTGGGTGATTTACCTTTGACAGCGCGCAGTGTTTGTTCTGTTTGTTTTGGTTGGTGCTTTGCCTTCGTTTACTCCTCCAGGTAACGAAGGGTGTTTAGCAGCAGAGGATGATGATGTCACTTGCTGCTTTTACTGTCACTTTTTCTTCTAACACATGTTTTTTGTGGACGTTGTAGTGAATATTTTAACCATCGTCCTTTAGACAAAACAACACATCACCAGTATTCCCTCAGATATCGTGATGCACCAACCCAGGACACCAAAGTACATGTTATCTCCTGTTGCATCCGTTTTTTCTTTTTTTATTGTGCCGTCGTACGTGTGTGCAAATAAAACATCCTAACCTAAAAAACGATTACAAGAGCCATAAAAAGAACAAAACATCTGATAAGTGAGGCTTTAAAATCTTCAAGGGGAATTAAAGCTCGAGTGCAGCTTTCAGGTCCTTCGTTTGTGTAAGTGGGGTGTGTTTAGTTTGTAAAATGTAGCCACAAAATTCAAATAAAAGGCGAGTTTTGAGGTATTTTGAACAGCAGAGCTTTAAAGATAATGAGACTCTGCCTGGAGTAGCACATCCAGCGTTATTATCATCCAGGGAGCACACTTGTGAGCAGCAATAGAGCATAATGCACCGTGATAAACCAGCTTCCTCTGGATTTGAAAAACAAAGTTGACTGAACAAAAGTTTTTAGGTTTAGAAAAGACAGACAACCTTCAATCTCTGCTCTTGTGAAATGTTTTTTGTTGAGACTATGACTCACACAGGTGTTGATTAGCATTAAGTTCACCTAACACATCTCTAACACAGTCTCAGCAAAACAAAGTAAGAGTTTATTAATGTATTCATTGCGTTTTTTGGAGTTTTGTTGCATTTATGCTGCTTCCTGCACGGCGCAGTTCCTCACACCAGCAGCAGAGGGAGCTACTGAGGTTAACCTCTGCTCCCTGTGATGCATGAACCAGTGACACTGTGTCAAAGACAAAGAGTTTTCATCTGGGGCTGGAGGCAGTTTATTCGCTCAGAGTCATTTGCCACTGACTCAAACACCTGGAGACCAACATGTGACCACAACCACCACCTGCTGATCCTGGTCACCGAGCTGCAACGTGAACTGGTTTCCATACATGCATACACTCCATAGAGGTGTGTTAATGTGAAATGTTCTGTGGAGCAGGGAACAGGCTCAAACACACATCAAGCTGAACAGTGTGTAAGAAAGCACAGAGTCCTGGATCCAGCAGGAGGTGCAGCACATCAGTGAACAATGATCTTTAAAAGGGGAGGAAATGACAGGCCTGGTGTGTTGGTACTTTTAACAGAAGGTAAATGGGTTCACTGGAAAAAATACATTTCATACTGACTGTACTGTAACTGCAGCCAACACACTGTTTTTTTATATATATTACTGGATGGTTGGATTAAAATATCTTCCTGTCTGGGCTGAGTTATTATCCATCACTTCTGCATCGGTGTGTCAGTTTTAACCTGATGATTTTAAGCCTGTACAAATAAAAAGGTCACGTCAGTGTCAGTGTAAAGAATATTTACAACTTGTTTTTGCAGGTTGAATTTATTGAACTAAAAGTATTTGATATTTTTCCATTTTTATTTCACTGTGGTGGAGGTAGGTCGAGATGGGAGTGGATTTTGGTTCATATATATTTGTCTATGGATGAATATTTGAGCGTCCACTATGTAAACTGCCTATAAAGTAAATTCATCTTCATATTTCACAGGATGTTGCATGATTTGGATCTTGCTGCTGTTCTCTCTGCTGTTTCAGGATCTACTTTCCAGATCTATTTTTTGGATAAATAACTGAACATATCTTCACTTAAACACTGTCAAAATGCCAGGACGCTACAGATGTTTGTCGGGTTATAATTCATGAAAACTCAGGCAGCTTGGCCCAACACTTCACATGAGCCAAATGAATCATCTCCAGTGCAGTGAGTGAGATCTGTAAAATCTTTATTGGCGCTAAAAGATGAAAATATTGCCAAATCGTATTATCGCAAATACAATAAGGCTTCACTTTGTGTCAGACCTTGCCAGAGCTAATGAATGTAAGCAGGGCAGAGTGGTAACACAGGGTTTTATCAGCTCTCTTGATGCTGCCTGAAAGACACAACTGAAAAGCAGCAGCAGCAGCATATTTCACGCAGTGCAGTTGGTTCGCTCCTTGTTGTATTCAGTGACCTTGGTTGCCTACCAACATGTTTCAGTCACGCTCCTCTGGACTGGAACACGTCAGCGTTATCTCCACGCACACAAACACCCATGTTTTTTCATGCGATCTGCCTCCGATAGCGAGAGAGAGATTCACCGTTTTCATAAATTACAGGACATCATCAGACCTCAGAGCATCTGGAGGTGAGCGTCCTGGACGGAGGGTGAAGCATGAACTTCCTGTGGGGTCACCGGGTACATGACGGCGGATTTTGGAAAAGGCATCAGCGGCTGTGTTGAATATGAAATCCACAGTATATGAATATCATCGTGTGACAATCAGAACAGGCTGTGTCATCCTGTCTTGTTTGCACATTTTTTTCTGGTGTAAATGAGAATTAGAAAAAACATTTAACCAGAAATACAGTTAAAAAGTCAATTAAAAATGATTTTGAAAGGTACATTGTGGACATTTGTGCCAAAATGACATCTTGTTACATATTTATTTATCACAAATATGTACTAATCTTCTTGTTCATGAATACAAAATATACAAATAAGTGTGTATTTTTCTATTTTCTCTTCTATCTTTCATATATTATGTGTATTTTTAATTTTTTGTGCATTTTCTATCTTTTATACTTTTCTTTTTTTCTCCAAATTTTGTGATATAAGACTGACTTGAAGAACAATGCCCTACAAAAGTCCTGTAGGTGTGAAAATGTAAATAAACATCTACTGTATTTTCCACACTATAAGCTCCACCTAAAAGCCATTAATTTTCTCAAAAACCGACAGTGCGCCTTATAATCCGATGTGCCCTATAGACCCATTTACTGTTAGTAAACAAAGAAGGTTGCGCGCGCATTGTGGCAACGGAAGTATGGCGGCTTGCAACGGCTTGTCAAGCTACTCTGGTGCATTATCAACAAAGTGGAGGACTATATACACACTGCAAACTGCACCTGTATGGCAGGGTAAGTATTATTGTGCTGATTTCACTTTCTTTGCCTTAACAGAAATGAACATGAACTGCTCAGTTAACTTAACTGTGATGTATTAGGCTTTTGCACTTGCCGGTACCCGTAGTTAATGACGGGTATAAACGGAAGGTTGTCATGGTAACAGTTGTTGTGGTGTTGACGAGATAAAAACGTTATGTACGATGAAGCTCGGTTGTCAAGCCTCATTAATATAACATAACAATCTAAACTGCCAGTGTCCAATATAAAAATGATAACAGGCTGATGGCATGCACCAAAACCGCAGCTAACGCTGCTAATGCTAACAGCTAGCTTCCACACTCACTAAGGAGTCTCTGCACAAGATAAAAAACACAACA